>PVJS01004742.1:0-67541 GCA_004027185.1 Glis glis
AGCCCTATTTTTTATACTTTATTTTGAAACCGGGTCTCACGAAGTTGCGGAGGGCCTCACTAAGGAGAGAGAGAGACAGAGACAGAGAGACAGAGACAGGGAGAGAGAGAGAGAGAGAGAGAGAGAGCTGAGGCTGGCCTCGAACCTGGATCCTCCGGTCTCTGCCTCCCAAAGTACTGGGATTACAAGAGTGCGCCACCACACCCGGCTGGAGTGTTGCTTTTCAAAGTAGTTTCTGATAATCCTCTGGATTTCCGCACTGTCAGTGGTAATATCACCTTTTTCATCTCTTACTTTAGTAATTGGGTTGATTCTCTGCTTCTTTTGGTTAGGTTGGCTAATGGTTTATCTATCTTGTTTATTTTTTTCAAGAAAACAGCTTTTGGTTTTGTTGATTTTTTGTATTTTTTAATTCTCTACTTCATTGATTTCTGCTCCGATTTTAATAATTTCCTGTCTTCTACTGGCTTTGGGGTTAGACTTTTCCTGTTTTTCAAGGTCTTTGAGTTGTGTCATTAGGTTATTTATTTGGTGACTTTCTGTTCTTCTTATGTGAGCACTCAGAGCTATGAATTTTCCTCTTAATACTGCCTTCAGAGGCTCCCAGCCTAGCAGATTCTTAATACATGTTTTCTGTCTGAATAAATGAAGAAATTACCTCATAAAAAGCATGCAATATACACCATCAATTTAATTCTCATTAAGAAGCTGCAGGAAGTGATAAAAGAACCTCCATCGCTGGTTGGATGCCATTCCTTATAAGGACCACAGACCTTACAGAGACATTTAAGAGGAATAATTCAGCTGGGCTTGGTGGCGCATGCCTCTAGTCCCAGTATTTGGGAAGCTGAGAAAGGAGGATCACATGTTTCAGGCCAGCCTCAGCACTTAGCAAAGCCCTCAGCAATTTTGCAAGTCCCTACTTCAACACACAAAATAAAAAGGGCTGGGGGTGTACCTTGGAAGTAGAATGTCCCTGGATTTGATCCCCAGTACCAAGATAACAACAACAATAATTAGTAATAATAATAATAATAATACTTTATAAAATTTTTCTTCCCCAAACTTGATGACCTGCAATTATTATACCATACCAATTTGTAGTGGAAGATAATAAACTACATTTGAATTTCAAAAAAAATGTATTGCATCAATGTTAAATTTCCTAGCATTAACTATGTTGGTTATGAGAAAGTTCCCTTCTTAGGAAATATATATTAAAGTATTAAGAAGTAAAAGGGTATAAAGTATACAACCTATTTTCAAATGTTTTAGGGATAAATCACCCATAAATACACACACACACACACACACACACACACACACACACACACACAGAGGGAGAGAGGGAAGAGAGGAAGCAGGTGTGACAAATGTTGCAAACTTGTAAGAGTATTAGAATTCTTTGTGTATTTTTGTAACTTTTCTGTAATTTTGAATTTTTTTCTAAATAAAAGCCTCCCCCATAAAAAAGATTTTTTTTCATGTAGAAACAAAAGAAGGCTTTCAGATATGAGGCCATTACTAATTATACTCATTAAAAATCAAATGTTTTAAACCTAAATACTAAAATATTTAAAACTTGCGTATAAACTCAGTCACTATGCAATATGTTTATTTTAGGATTCTTAGAGGAAAAAGTTAAGAGTATTTATTCTCATTATACTCGGCAACTTTCATTCAGTCAAATGCAGGTGGGGACAGCAAAGAGATTTTGAAGACCTGATGTTTTAAAAAAAAATCAGATGGCTTTGGGACAGTCATAAAACCAAGACTATGGCTTTCTTTAAGGCAGGAGTAATGAGGCGTGCATAAATGCTGTTGGGCTCACTTCCCCTTTTGTAAATGGCCAACAAGAGCCACATTATCCATGGATCTTCACCTTCACACAGACAGACAAACCCAAACAAACCACATTGGTGTTCCATAGTGGAGGCAGCCCTGAACTCATGACCTCAGGCTTAATAAGCTTCCACAGCTGCAGGGACATTCCATCCTGCACAGGTACTTCCCAGCCAGCTCATCAGGAGGACACCACCCTGGCCCAGCCTCTCCCACTCCAAAGCTTTATTAGCCATTATCCTTCCTGACTTCAAGGTGAGATCTCTGGCACGCAGTAAAAACTGTTCATTTTCCACTGTTTCTCACATCGCAGGCAAATTTATTTCCCTTATAAAACAGGAATCACAGGTGTAAATGCCTCCCACACAGCCACTTCACCGTGGGGGCCACCCCTGAAAAACAGAGCACCTTATCCACGGGATATGCCTTTCTGAGGCTTCACCGAGTTTAAATAAGAACCAGCCACCAATTTACTTTCTCCCTCCTTCCTTCTTTCTTCTTTTCAATTTCCCAAGCTCATTTGTCTGCAAAAATTTTACATCATAAAATTCCAATCAACCGTCCCCAAGACTAATGCTCCTTTAGAAAACAGCTTAGAAAATACCATTTTGGACATTGAATAGAGATTAATAAACTACTGTGCCCTCCTCATTTCAATGGAATGTCCTCTGGCTATGTTCTCATCTTTATTCTTACTTTTATTGGTGCATATAAATTATACAGAATGGTGAATTTCATTGTGGTATATGGGTACATGCATATAACATCATTTGATCAATTTCATTCCCCAGTAACTTCCTTTACCCTCCCCTCCTTCATCTTTCTTATTTTATTTTTTATTTTTATATTTTGGTACCAGGGATTGAACCCAGGGGCATTCTACCTCCAAGCTACACCCCCAGCCCTATTTTATTTTTCATTTTGAAACAGGGTCTTGCTAAGTTGCTGAGGCTGGCCTTGAACCCATTATCCTCCTCTCTCAGCCTCCCAAATACTGGGATTACAGGTGTGCACCACCACACTCAACTCTTCATCTATCCTTCCTTCCTTCCTTCCTTCCTTCCTTCCTTCCTTCCTCCCTCCCTCCCTCCCTCCCTCCCTTCCTCACTCCTTCCCTTTCTTCTTTTTTCCCTTTTCTTCCCCTCCCCCCACCAGTACTGGGGATTGAACCCAAGAATGTTCTACCTCCAAACTTCACCAGCAGCCCTTTATTATTTTTTTTATTTTGAAACAGGGTCTCACTAAGTTGCTGAGGATCTCACTTATTTGATGAGGCTGGCCTTGAACCTGCAATCCTCCTCTCAGCCTCCCAAGTTCTGGGATTACAGGTGTGTGCCACTATGCCCAGTTTTCATCTTTATTTCTTAATGGAATGCTGCATGGGGAAGTTTATCAGTTCCAGGACCACTTGGACCACTAAAACAGTTTGAATCTCATCCCTTTACCTCTACAGTAGGAGTGTGGGACAAAGTATTCTTCAATGTTCTTTGAGTTTAATTCATGTTCTGTGTTAATTGGCACACACACACACACACACACACACACACACTCACACACACACAGAAAGCCACATATGAAGACTGTAATGGACTAAATGTTTCCTCCCCACTCCAAACTCATATGTTGAAATCCTAGCCCCCAGTACCTCAGAATGTGACCTTATTTGGAGATACGGCCTTCAAAGTGGTGGTTAAGTTAAAATCTAGGCTAGACTGAGTAAAATTCCATTATGTGAATGCACCACAGTTTTGTTTTCCATTTGTCTGTTGACAGACAGTTGGGTTGGGTCCGTAATTTGACTATTGTGAACTGTGCTGCCATAAACATGGATACGCATGTATCAGTCTAATATTCTGACTTCAATTCCTTTGGACAGATACTGAGGAGTGGTATAGCTGGGTCATATGGTGGTTCCATACCTAGTCTATTTTGGAATCTCCACATTATCTCCTTATCTCCACAGTGGTTGTACTAATTTGTAATTCTAATTTGTGTATAAGGTTCCCTATTTCCGCACACCCTCACCAGCATTTATTGCTTGTATTCTTGATTATTATCTTTCTAACTGGACCAAAATCAGGAAAAATCTAGTCATCTGTTTTCTTCTGTATGCAATGAGGAGACAGCAGAGGTGTATGAGCAGGGAAAGCATTGTCAGAGTTATCATTTTTCAGTAGACCAGCCCTCTGTTGCCACTGTGTAGGATGAGTCAGCAGCACAGAAACCCAAGGGTGCCTTGCTTCTGTGTAGGCAAGAGGTAACGATGATCTGAATCAGAGCGATAGTGATGGAAATGCAAATAGCAAGCAGAGTAGGAGACAAACCCGAGAGACAACATAGGGGTAGAGCAACCAGGCTTCGGTGACTAGTTTAATGGAGGGGTGAGGATGAAGGAGGAATTGAAGGCAATGCTTGGGTTCATGAGGCCAGGCAATGGAGTGGCATTCGCTGAGATGAAATGATGTAGAGGGTGCCAAAGTCATTTTAGGACATAACAGTGATTTTGAGGTGCATGTATGACACCATCAGAGGGCTATCACAAAAGCCCCTGAGTCACCAAGAGTCATAGTTTAAACTGATGTCTTTCCACCTCTTGTCACTAACTGCCTCTCCCCTAATCCTTGGATCCTAGGTCCACATGCTCCCAAATTGCCTCTTGCTCTCCTCCCAAATGCAGAACCCCTTCCTACTTGGTCAGACTCCCTGGTTTCTGAGTCATGTGGAAGGAAGAGAGAATGGTGATAACATGAAAGAAAGCTTGTTGGTCCTGAGGAATCCACTGTGGCGACAGTTCAGGCAGCGTGGAGCAGGGAAGCATTTTGACTAACTATGTCTTCCTGGTGCTTCTGAAATCACAGGATACCTCGGCCTTCTGTACGGCCTCTGAACCCAGAATCATACTTCGACCACCTACTTTTGGCTCTCAGGCCCTCAAATCTGTATAGCAGTCCCCCTTTATTCCTGGGGATACATTCCAAGACCCTCATGTGATGTCTGAAACTGCAGATAAGACTGGACCCTATATATATGTATATATACACACCTTATGCTTATACCTATACATGTATACCTGTGGTAAACGTTACCTTAAAAGCTAGGCACAGTAAGAGATTAACGGTAATAATGAATAATAAAGTAGAACAATTGAACAATATATTATAATAAACATTATGCAAGTGTGGACTGTCTCTCAAAATACCTTAATTCCTCATGGCACTGTAGTAATGCTTTCGGACCATGGTTGACCACAGATAACTGAAACCAGGAAAGCAAAACCACCGATAAGGGGCTGGGGAACCACTGTACTTGAGAATCAAGAAGGTATACCATGGATTTATTTGCATGTGTTAAACAGGTGCGTGCACACCTGACTTCCCTGCAGTTGTAGCCTGCCAAGTGGCCCTTTGACCTAGGGAAACATCACCAACACAGCCATGCCTCTAGCATCCTTTAATGCCTGAATTATCTCTCTGTTTGCCACTGAAGAGCTCTCTAGAATGGTTTTCTGGTTAGGATTAGCTGTGGGCTAAAGTCTGTCAAACTTTAGGTGCACAAAACCACCACAAGAAAGTAGACAGCTCTCTGCTTCGAGCCTGACAAGTCCCATCCTTCAATGAAAATATGCACACATTTCCACACAAACATGAATTCTCCCTTTCCCCAGGTCCCTTCTCAGGGCCTCCTTTGTTTGGTTAGTGTGGCCCAAATCAGCCTCCGGGCAGCCCTCAGCTCCTGATCCCTCGTTGTAGCAGGAACCCCAGGCCTCCAGCTTCCTAGTTTTCTCGTTTTGATTATTTTAATATACTTTTATCAGTGCATTGTAATTGCACCTCATAATGAAGTTCAGAGAGATAGGGACGTACATGCACACGCAATGCCCTTCTTATGACAGCCTTTGCAGATGCACATGGGCAGTCACCTATGATCTGCTGTGAGTGTCCCCAAGGAGTAGGATTTCTCAAGATCTGTCATCCTCGTGCTGGATCTAGCTCCAAGCTTGGACAGAGAGTCATACTTCTAGCTCTTAAACAGAGAGGAAAGGGAGGGAAGGAGTCCTGAGAGGACAGGGTTTGAGGGAGATGTTCAAATGTAATTGAACATGGATACCCTCAGCCTCCGTGGCCTTCACCTCCAAGGATGGAAAGACATGTTCTGCTCAGCTGCACACGGCCACATAGGAAGAGAAGTGGAAGCATGAAGGCATGTGCTGTGTTTCTCTTTAGTGCCTCTTTCTTTTTCACTCATAATCTACATTTCTTTTTTATGTTCATTTATTGGTGCATTGTAATTGTACATTTTGATATATGTCAGGGTATGAACATCATACATGCACACATTGCACATTTAGCCCTCCCTCCAATCCCACCCTATTCCCTCCCCCTTCCCTCCCTTTCATGCTCCAGATTGTGATTGAGTCAAACCCATAAGCTACATTTCTGAAATTCTTCACCCCAAAGCAGGTGAGAGGGACTTCTCTTATCACTCCAGTATGACCTGCTGGCTGAGGATCTGAATTTGCAGCTCACTTGGTTTTAGCTGTGGGTTGTTTTCAGCAAAATTATGTCAACTACCCATTGAATTTCAGGGAGTCCTTAGCCCCTTGGCTCTCAGGACCTCTCCCTAACCGGCCAGCTCAGAGTCTTATTTCCTTTCTGCCTGATTTCAGGTAATATTCAAGTAGCTGGGACTCATTGCATCTGCCTTTCTGTTAAGGTTTAGGTGAGATATTCCTGTATAGACAGCCCTATGCTTTTTAGAAAGAATGGCAAAGTTCTAGGGCTGTCAAGCTTAGATTTTGTGCTTCTACCAAGTTTTTGCTTATTGGTGTGTGTGTGTGTGTGTGTGTGTGTACAACATAATTATGGGAGAAGATCATTTTATTCTCAATCTCTGCATTATCCAATGCAGTAACAATTTGCTTCATATAGCAGTTTAAATTAAAATTAATTAAAATTAAGCAAAATTAATATTCAGAGCCTCAGTCCTGCTAGCCACATTTCAACTACTCAGTGATCACATGACTAGCAGCTACCATGTTGAAAGAACAGACAAAATATACCCCCACAGAAAGTTTGTTTGACAGTACAGGTCTATTCTACTATGATCTCTACCATGAAATACAACTGTTTCTTGTCCTTGTGACCCTCCTACTAAACACTTGGATTTGGTTTAATTATGGCAGATTACTGGTTGCATGATAAGTTTAATTTGTATTATCATTATAACTGTTGTTATAATGATTTACAATAATAATATGTTGACTGGGCTGGGTTTTGACTGATTTATCTAATTGTTTCTCAGGTGTAACTTGCTTGGGAGATTAATAGAATTTATGGAATTTCTTTTTCTTTTTTTTTATGGTGTACTGGGGATTGAACCCAGGGGCATTCTACCTCTGAGCCACACCCCCAGCCCTATTTTTTATTCTTTATTTTGAAACAGGGTTTCACTAAGTTGCGGAGGGCCTCACTAAGTAGCTGAGGCTGGCCGCGAACCTGGATCTTCCAGTCTCAGCCTCCCAAGTATTGGGATTACAAGCGTGCGCCACCACGCCCGGCTGAATTTGTGGAATTTCTAAGCCTAATTTTGCCTTTCCAACTGCTTCCTTGTTCTTGACATCCCCTCATTTATTTGCTAGGTAATTGGGGAGAGTGTGTTTTCCATACTCAGATGGTGTGATGTGTGCTGTATGGGCCATATAACATTTATTTAAAATTTGGGGCTCTGGTATCCACAGTTCACCTCTGTCACTCTCCAGCTCTGTCTCTCCCTTTCTCATCTGTAAAATAAGAATATTAAACATATGGACCTCATGGGGTTATAAAAATTAAATGAGTTATAGCATGCACAGTTCTTAACCAAATAGTCTAGCATATTATTTTAATAATCAACTGATTTTCTTTAGCTATTGCTGTAAGAAGTGATATTTAAAGCCCAGTTCTTTTCTGACCAATCATCCTACAAAGGAAATGAAGATGCAAGGCCAGGGTTGTGGTTAGTGCGAATATGTATTTTTTTGCCAGAACAACCATTTCGACAGTTCCTGCAGGTGGTGAAATTTCCTGTTCTTTGTTTCGCTGCTTTTTCTCCACGGATAAAAGCATGAGTAAGCTGAATAGTAGCAAGCACACCAACAAGAAATTAGATTCTGAAAACCCTCGCTCTTCGTTTACAGAAGAATAGAGCCCCTTCTAGAAACCCACCCAGAATGAAGATAATTGAGTTTACCTGGCCCCCTCTCTCATTTCTCTCTTTTGAATGGTTTCAGTCTAACAAGAATAAAATTAATGAAGAAAAACAACACGGGTTTTTATTAGCAGGGAGCACTTTGAGTTTAGTAGAAATTCTTTCAAAGAATCTGAAGCAGTTAAAAAATTAGATTCTTTCTTAAGCCTATTCTCATCCTTGGCAGGAAGGCAGAGCTAATGGGGTGAGTTCACTTTCAGGAAAGTCTTTGGTGTATGAAGTTTACCTTTACTTCTCTACCTATTCTTGCCTCTATCCCTGGCAGTGTGGTTTCTGCTTCCCCCATCTTAATGAAATGACTCTTTGGAACATCCTAGGAACCTCAGTTTCAACTCCCTGTTTCCTTTGACATCGCCAACCACCTTTCTCCTCCTTGAAAATGTGTCCCCGATATTCACGGCTTTGTTTCTGCACCTGCCCTTTAGAACACTCTAGATTGGAGTATATATAGATGCTGTCCTATTAAAATTTAATAGTGTCTCAGACAGAGATTTCGACAGCAGGATATTCACATTTTTGGATGCTGTGAAGCTGAGTACATTACCTAAAGTGATGGATCATACAATGAAGGCAGTTAAGAGATCAACAGACCGGAACAGTGCACCAACCGCAAAGTCTTCACCTCTGGTACCTACAAAACAACATCCAGATTGAGGAGGGGAAAAAGGGTAGTGGGTTAGGAGCAATGGAAGATAGTGTGTGTGTGTGTGTGTGTGTGTGTGTGTGTGTGTGTGTGTTACTGGGGATTGAACCCAGGGGTGTTCCATTTCCAAGCTACCAAGCTACACCCCCAGCCCTATTTTTATATTTTACTTTGAAATAGGGTCTCCATGGAGGCCTCACTAAGTTGCTGAGGCTGGCCTCCAACCTGCAATCCTCCTCCCTCAGCCTCCCAAGTACTGGGATTATAGGCGTGTACCACCACACCCAGCTAAGATAACGCTTTTTTAAAATAATAGCCATCTTCCTGATAGGCGTGAGTTGTCTCATGGTTTTGATTTGCTTTTCACTTCTGATCAGTAATGCTGAGCATTTTTTTTCATATAGCTGTTGTCCATTTGTATGTCTTCGATGGAAAAATGTCTATTTAATAATTTATTTATCTATTTATTTATTTATTGTCCTGGGGGTTGAAACCAGGGGGTTCTACCTCTGAGTCATACCGCCAGTCCTTTTGATTTTTTGTTTGAAACAGGGTCTTGCTAGGTTGCCAAGAGTCTCGCTATGTTGCTGAGACTGTCTTTGAACCTGCGAGCCTCCTGTTTCAGCCTCCCAAGTACTGGGTTTACAGGCATGCACCACCATGCCCAGCTCCTTAGCTCATTTAAAATCAGGTTATTAGCTTTTATTATTAAGTTACAGGAGTTTCTTATATATTTTTCTGATTTAGCTTTTATCAGATACACGATTTGCAAATGTTTTCTCCTATTCCATTGGCAAACTTTTTGCTCTGTTGTCTTCGTTGCTATGTAGGAGGTTTTCAGTGTGATGTAGTCCCACTTATTTAAGTGTTTGCTCTCTGTACTTTTGGTGTCACATCCATAAAATCATTTCCAAGACTAATGTCATGAAGCTTTTCCCCTATGGTTTCTTCTAAGAGTGTTACAATTTCATGTCTTATGTTGAAGTATTTAATCTATCTTGTGTTGATCTTTGCATATGGTGGAAAGAAGGGACCAATTTCATTTTTTTTTTTTTTGGCATGTGGATATCCAGTTTCCTCAATATCATTTATTGAGAAGATGAAAGATACATGTTGGTAAGGATGCAGAGAAACTGGAACCCTTCCACACTGCTGGTGGGAAAGCAAAATAGGGCAAACACTATAGGAAATAGTATGGTGCATCCTCAAAAAATTAAAAATATAACTCCCATATTATCCACTTTGAGTATTTGTCCAAAAGAATTGAAATTAAAATCTTGAAGAGATATTAGCACTTCTGTGTTCTTTACAGCATTCTTCACAATAGCCAAGACATGGAAACAACATAAATGTCTAACAACAGATGAATTAATAAAGAGAATGTGGTGTATAGTACAATGGAACACTCTTCAGCCTTAAAAAAGAAGGGAATTTTGCAATATACAACCACATAGGTGAATCTTGAAGACATAAAGACAAATATCACAGGTTTCTACTTATGCGAGGTATCTAAGAAGAGTTAAATTCATAGAATCAAAGAGTGGGGTGGTGGTCTCCAGGACCAAGGGGAAGGGAAAATGCAAAGTTACAAATCATTGATCATAAATGATGGGCATTTGTGTTTCAGTCAAGCAAGATAAATAAGATCTGGAGATGTGATGTTCAACATTGTACCTGTACTCAACAATAACACATTGTATGCCAAAAAACTTGACTAGCAAGGTGGATCTCAGGCTAAGTATTCTTATCATGACAAAATAAAGTAGAGCAATGTAAGATGGTTATGTTTGATAAGGAAAATTTTTCAGTGAAGTTTGGCTGAGTTAAGACAAATTTGGGTTATAGAACAAAGGAGTCTCACTCTCCTTGATTAGTGAGATAATAATTGACTTAGCTGCCATTTAGAATTTAGTGGAGTGTGTGCCTCGCACATACAGTATGCTCAATGCCAGGCATACTGTCTTTGCTGGTCAGACAAGAGCCAGACTGGGGTGTGTATTTTGAGATGGGCACTGGTATGGAGGGCTCCCAGATAGGAATAGCTTGATAGTGAAGACATGGGAATCCATATTATGCTGTGTGTGCATGTAAAACTGAGGGAGGAGATGGGTATATCATCATATCTCTGAGGGATGCCAAGGGACTTTCTGATTTAGTGCCTCCCTAAAATGGGGCAGACTGCTGTCCACTCTGAAGGTGTCATCCTGGAGCAGTGCTGCCAATGGGCTGTAATATTAAGGTAGAAATGTGTGGCCCTTGGACTCTCTTCCATTTCTGAGATGTCCTGATCTTCCATTAATGTTTAGATCATAAGTTCCATGAGAGCAGAGGTTGTAACTATCTTTGGCGTCCCTGATTGCTATATCTAACAAGGCACCTGCCACAAACACTCAAGAAGAACTAGAGAACATTATGCTAAGTGACATTAGTAAGTCACTAAGAGTAAAAAATCGGATGCCCCCCCCAATCTGTGGGAGCTAGATAGAATGGGACTTAGAATGGAAGAAGAAATCTTTAGATGGACAAAGAAGGTGACCTAACTGAGGGAGTTGGGAGGGGGGTGGAGGGAAACACACTATAGCACATGATGTACATACACAAACCTATAAGACTCAATCACTCTCCGGAGCATGAAAGGGAGGAAAGGGGGAGGGAATAGGGTTGGATTGGAGGGAGGGCTAAATGTGCAATGTGTGCATGTATGATGTTCATACCCTGACATATATCAAAATGTATAATTACAATGCACCAATAAATGAACATAAAAAAATAAGATTAAAAAAAAAGAAGTAGTGGGTGGTGTTGAATTGAAGGTTATTTATCTCTAAAAATATGTGTTCCCTACAGTTAAGCCCTGGTCCATCTGAGCATCTCTATTACTACTCTCTCATTCAGTACCTTGCTTACTCCCACTGTTTTGACCGTTACTTCTTTTGAGGAAGGTACTTCCAGGTCTGATGTTTATGAGGAAGGTACTTCCAGATCTGATGTTTCTTATCAGGATCATATTTCCAATTCCCTGTTAAATATCTACAATTGGACATTTCATTGTCTCTTCAATAGCAAAATTGCTGGACCCAAACTCCTCATCTTACCCTCTGGATAAGCCTTCCCTCCCATTTCCCTGCTTCAGCACCAGTACATCATTTCTGCAGTCAGCCAGCTTCTCAATGGCCATGCATGAGCAGACACTCAGGGTAATGAACAAGAGATGCAGAAGGCAGCTTGTGATTGGTCAAAATGGGACCAAAAAGAGCTCATCAGTGAGGCTTGGGAAGACCTGAGGTGTGGGCGAGGTATACCAGACATCACAGGTGAGGGAGAAGGTAAGTTTGGTCAAATATGAATTTACATGTCCATTTAATGAATAAATTAATAATTGTTACCTTCTCATCAATGGCAAAGAAGTGAAATTAAAGAATGCAAGCTAGCTCTATCCAAAGTGATAACCTCCCCCAATCATTAAGACCTTAAGACCCCAGGGCCTTCTCTTTGTCTAATCATGAAGGAATCCTCAATTCTTGCCTGGCTCCCCTTCCACAGGACAGCCCTCAGATCTCCCCTTAGTCTCTTACCATCTTTTTCTGTTGTTTTAGCTCCTTGGTACCTCTGAGAGTTTTACAAAACATCCTCTTCACAGCGCTGTCATAAACTATCTCCTTGGAGCCAGTTTGGGGAGGAGGCAGCTCCTGAGGCTCCTGGGGAGGTCAGAGGCTGCTCCCTATCTCACTGAGTCTCTCCTACCACCTCCTGACATGGGAAGGAGGTCAAAGGAACCCCCTGGGAAGACTCAGGGATGGACTGCCCCCACTTCACTGTGGAGAGTGCACTGTCAGAGACACAGCATGGCTGCAGAGAGGGAAGATAAGAATCTTATCATAAAACAGTGAGATGAAGAGGTCTGAGATTTATTGTAGGCCCAAATAAAGAAGCTGGAAGAAAGAATGCCAACAATTTCCATGGAGCAGGAAGTCTCTGACTCCATTTTCTCCCTAACGTGTGAGCTGTCTCTGGAGACTCCTTGGCTGCTTGTGTTACTCAGAAGGGCTTTCTATCAAAAAGAGACATGAATTGATACCCTCTCCTAAAATCTGGATCCCATAAGGCTTCAAAAAGTAAGTAGCTTTTATTTTGGTCACCCATGTTCTTTGACCCCATCAGTTGTTAGCTGAACAGCCTTTATTGGCAGAATGACTTCAGGGGTATTTCCCATCTAAAAGGCAAATATGCAGTTATAATCATATTTTCATAGCTTCATTCTTTAGCTCCTAAAAACTTTCTTTAAAAATCTCTTGGGAAAAAGGAGGTTTGAGGAATGAAAAAAACAAATAATGTTATATTTATATATGAAGGTTATCATTACTAATCTTACTAGCATGTACAGGGAGGAAAGAGGGTGGTAGTGGGGTGGGGTGCAGAGAGAGACACACACCACAACATGTTGTGCTCATATAGGAATGTGTCACTTTTTTGTTTTTTGTTTTTAGTACTGGGGATTGTACCCAGGAACATTCTAACTCTGAGCTACACCCCATCCCTTTTTCTTTTTTGTTAATTTTGAAATAGGGTCTCACTAAGTTGCTGAGGGCCTTGCTAAGTTGCTGAGGCTGGCCTCGAACCTGTGATCCTCCTATCTCAGCTTCCCAAGTACTGGGTTTACAGGCACGTGCCGCCATGCCAGGCATGAATGTATCACTTTGAATCTCACTGCAATGTATAAAATTCGAAAAATAAAAGTCTCTTGGGACCCTTAAAATACATATGTCCTTTAAAGGAATCGGATTGTGATCCAGTGAACATCTCAACTATAAGTGAGTCTCTTTCCTAGGACTTAGCTGGTGCTCAGTGTGGCAGTACTGCAGTTAGGCTGCACATACAGAGGATTATTAAGTGCTCCTGGTATATTTTGACTGTTTTCTGGTTTTGCAATCACTGAAGAACAATTGCATCACCCAAAGGCCAGTTATTTGCAAACCTTTTCCACTGGTATAGATGATCCAATTCAAGGTCCACATTAGATGCTCTGTGAGGGAGCGACCATGTTTCTTTTCCTTTGATATTTTCAGCACCTAGGAATCATGATACCTGTTTATGAAATTAAGTAGAATCAATACATGAGGCTGGGATTCTCTGTTCCTCTCTTAGAGGTAAAATTCAGCATGGTCAGTATTCCGTTCAGCAATTCATTTAATATTTGCTTGCCATGCCAGCTATAAGACTTGGAGAAGTTGGGGAGTGGAGACAAATGGCAGGCAATTATAATACGGCATGACATCTACCATGTTTGGGGTGGCATGGGCTAGGTTCATGTCCAATGTCTGAGTATTTATGGCTCAGTTTCATTGGGATTGGTGAGAAAGAAGAGAATTTAGCCTGGCTATTGAGGAGGTGAGCAGTTGGTATGACTTGGAGAACCTACCATGTGGTGCAGACAAAGGGCCCTGGAGTGATGGATGAGAGTGGGAATCACATCCCCACCTATTCAGGCTCTTTGGATCCTGGGCAAATCACACAGCATTGTCTGTACAATGAAGGTAACAATGTCTGTCTCAAAGGGGATTGAATGAAATGGCGGTGTAAAAACAGTTTGTAAATGGTAAAAATCTTACTCAAATGTGAGGGTCTCAGCTTAGCCTTATGTTTGAACTGAAGCGCCACACCTTTACAGTAGACTTATTTCAATTCAGTGTGTCCTCAAGTGACTGAGAAGTTTTTGATGTTGACCAACTCCTATTGCCCATTGGATTAGATATTTTCATTTGTCCTACAGATGTCCTTTGAGTCTTTCTAACTAGCTCCTACTTGTTTATTAAGACTCAGTGGACGCAGGGCATTCCTTGAAGCATGTTCTAATATTTCCCTCTTCCTTCTCTTAAATCCAAGTCAAAATCCCATGCTCCTCCTTGGTATGTAAATGGCTCCCAGAGCATGCCTCTTTCCAGCACACTGAATCAGTGTGACAAGATTTTCTGATCTATATCCCTCTATAAATCCCTTCATGGTGGAAGCCATATCTTTCATTGCTAGAACTCCAGTATACTGTAGATTCTCAATAAATATTTTTTGAGCAGATGAATGAATGGAGTTCTGAACTCATCTCTAACATGCACATTTCCTGCTTTCTCTGACAGCCTGTCAACACAATATAACCACAATAATTCTCTTCCTCCAGCAGAATTGCATGTCCTCAGTTAGATGCTGGCCTTGTACGGCTTCTGCACAACAAGATGTGGGGAAGGAATCACAGGCATCAGTGTTTTTGCTCACATCTTCCTTTATTACACTATTCCTCCATTCCACACTCGGATTCTGTGTTTAGAGATAGAGTCAGATGGCAGAACCAAATATCATAAATAAATAAATAGGTAACATGTTATCCTTTTTGAATGGTTGGAGTATCTAAGACCTCACTGAACATAATATAATTGATATTGTTTAGATATGGTTTAATTGTGCCCCCAAAGGTTCATGTGATTGGAAGCTTGGTGATATTGGGAGTGCAATAGAATCTTAAGAGGTGGGTCCTAGTGGGAAGTCCTATGTCACTGGGGAATACTCTTGGGGCCTAGTTCTCATAGGACCTCTTGAGTGCTTGAGAAAGGGTTGTTATGAAAGGAGCAAGCCTGGCATCACCCAGCTTTCTCTGCCTCCTGGCTCCACATGTGACTGCTTGTCCTGACATGTACTTCCAACATTGTCATCTGGCATCCACCATGGGGCCCTCATCAGAACTGAGTTCATGTGGTTGCCATGCCCTTGAACCTCCAAAACTGTGAGCTAAACGAACTTATTCTTCATAAGTAACCTAGGTATTTCATAACAGCAATGAAAGTTGAGTAATACAATAATGTAATGATTAAATTCTTGAGCTTAGCTGGGCTCAGTGGTGCACACCAATGATCCCAGTAGATAGGAGTTTCACAGGTTTGAGGCCAGTGTGCAGTAGCTTAGTGAAACCCTGTTTCAGAATAAAAAATAAAATAGGGATGGGAGTGTAGCTCAGAGGTAGAATGCCCCCTGGGTTCAATCCGCAGTCACACACACACACACACACACACATACACACACACAATTTGTCTTTGGAGTCCAGAAGACACAAGCACAAATTCAAGCACAAATTTCAGCTCGTTTCTCATTAACTACTTTATCTTAGGTGACTTCCTTAATCTTGCAGGGTCCCATTTTCAACACCTTTATAATCTTAGTGCTCCTCATCTGTCTGTTCCGAGGTTGAAAGAGATAATGCATATTAGGCAATTAACATAGTCTTTGGCACGTAGGAAGTGCCCAATATTGGCCAGTACTGGATTCCACTGTTATTATTTTCAGTATTATGAAATCTTCCCTTCTATCCCCTTGTCAGTGTTTCCTGACACATCATTCCCTGTTCTAAGGATCTCAAGGACAGCATATTTCACAGGACTTTTACTATCTCTGATAGCATTTGTGGATTTGTGCCTGTGTGTTGATGGAGATATTAGCAAAAAAGAAAAAGAAAAATTCTGTACTCCCAATATGCCAATAATGTTTCTACAAATATTCAATCATATCTCAGGGTTTTATGAACAAAACAATTCCAAATGCTTATTCTTTCTGCTTTCCTGGTCCAGCCACCACCTTGGTCCCCCACCTCACCCCATAGCAACATGTACTCTGAAGGAGGAAAGTATTCTACCACCTAGGTAATTACTCTTGTCTTTGTTATCAGGGCCATTTCCATGGAAACAGAAAATTTATTCCCTTCTCCTAATTCCCTACTACAGCAGGACATGTGGGTCAGGGAAGGAATCCTATTTCACATGTTCCTGATGTGATTTAACAGTCAGATGGAGGTACACTGCCAAAGCTAAGTGGTTGTCCTCTACCTGTTCATGATGTGGCTGCATCTTGATCTCTGAACATCCGCAAGAGAGCCAACTCTACATCTCAGAGATTCTCAGCAACGTCCAGGGAGTGAAAATGAATGAGCAAATGAGTATTTAAGAGAGTAAGCTGAGTGTGTGGTATTAGCCATGACTTGAAACTCGTGCTGGATGCCAGGGAACAAATCCTTAAGCTTCTCTGGAAAAACACTCTTTCATTCTCTATTATAACAAGAAGCAGACGGAGAAGAGGAGGAGGAGGAGGAAAAGAAGGGAAATGAAGTAAGTTAAAGAGAAGGAGGAGTGGGAAAATAGAAAAGACTGAGACCATGAAACACCTTATGCAACACCATTATGTGTGTACATTGCTTTACAGTTTGCAAGGTGTCTTTGTGTTTATTCAACAGTCTGTTTTTATTAAACAACTACATAGCATTTATGACAATGATGTAACTACAAGGTGATTAGGATACAGTTTCTGTCCTCTGATCACAATAACCCTGAAAACAATAAAGGACATGTATTTAGATTATGCCCTGATTAAGGATGAGTAAACTGACGTTTTCTCAGAATGAAAGATTATGTGTCCAAGAGCACATAGCTAGTCAGTAACAATCTTACTATGAAGATTGTTTTTCCAATAGAATTTACTGCCCAGAATCTGAAAAGGGAGGATTTGATAAATTTATAATCCACATCTAGACAATCAAAATTAATATTAATCTCCAGAATGCAATAAATATTACAACAAACTTTTCATATATGGCTACTAGTTTTTTGGCTATCACAATAGCTAGAAAAACCAATTTTAATGCTAATTTTTAGATTTCAACAATGATCCCTAATCAAAGTAAGAAGCTCCCCTGTGCTATGCTAAATCCTGAACTGACAGTGGATACTAATTCCTACACAACAATCAGAAGGTAAATTCCATGGAACCACCAATGTATCACTTCAAACATGCATGAAATTGAAAAATATTGGACTTAAAAATCAAAATAATATCCACAACTAAATGCTAAACTATTCCAATATCCTATTAATTTTAGCCCTTGTAATTGACCAGGCTCTCAACAGGAGGGCAGACACCTGTTCACATGCTAGCAAGCAGCGGCCAGTGTTGTAGCCAAGTTCACCAAAGCCAAAATTCTTGACCTTATTATTGAAATCCAATAAGGATTAAAAAAGAAGAAGAAATAAGGAAAAACACTCATGATTTGAATGGGATCCATTTTGTGAAGAACAGCTGCAAAAGCAAATTTCACGTTTCACTCTGTTGCAATCCTAAGTAACTAAGAGTGCCGCTCTGCCACTTCTATTTTTGTAATGTCACACGCCCACAGAGAGTTCACAGCACGCAAGCGGGAGGGAAGACTGCTTCTCCCTTTTGTATCACCACCCTCAAGAGATAGGCATTGGAATTACTGCTAAGGAGGGATAACAAACATAGTCACAAGAGAAGAAACAAAGGCAATCAATCAATCAATCAATCAGATTACTGAATTCATTTTCACTTAGGCCACAACTCAAATTGTCTGTTGAGGATATGCTGGAGAAAGCTAGGAACTGGAAGAAGAGAAGGTGGGATTTTGAGACAGAAGGCTAACTGGTGGGACCAAGGGGGTGACCTTCTGTATCAGACGGTAAAACTCTCTGATCATTTCTTCTCCCATTTCAAATGGGCTTTGGTTGCCACCACACCACTGAAATTGCTTTTGCCAACTTGAAAAGTCAAATTTCCTCATTGGAAGAAGTGATTTACCCTGAAGTGTGTAGGTAGAGGAGATTCGTCATCACTCAGGGGTCCCGTGTGACCAACACAAGGATGATAGAATTGAACCTGTTACAGAAGAATGGTCCTATCACGCAAAGATACCAGCAAGCTATTTTCTTTCATTCATGCATTGATTGATTCATTCAACAAATATGTAATGTCTCCAAAATATCCATTTTAGTGAGTAAGCATTTGAATAAGACAGATGTGATTCTTGCTCTTATGGGGCTTATATTATAGTAAAACAAATTTTAAAATAAAATTTTTTTTGTGTGTGGTACTGGGGATTGAACCCATGGGTGTTTTATCTCTAAGCTATACCCCCCTGCTCTATTTTATTTTATTTTATTGAAACAGGGTCTCGCTAAGTTGCTGAGAGCCTCGCTAAGTTGCTAAGGCTGGCCTCAAACCTGTGATCCTCCTGTCTCAGCCTCCCAAGTACTGGAATTACAGACATGCGTCATCATGCCTGGCAAATTTAAAAATAAATAAACAAGAACTTCAGATAGCGGTAAGTGGTAAGAGCAACACAGGGCAAGGTTGTGTGAAGGAGAGCTATCTTACACTGCACATCAGGAGAAGAGGCAATGCTGAGGACACAAAGGGCTTCTCCTGCTGTCTAAAGCCACCGATGACAACACTTCCAGAGTGGTCTAGTCTCTCATGTGTCCTCGGATTTTCCATCTCTACTGGATCATTTCCATTTGCATACAATGACTTATAATATCGCTCAATAAAACAATAAACTCTCTCTTGGCCTAATCTCCCTTGCCAGCTTCTACCCTATTTCATTGCTCTACTACCCTTCCCTGAAGAAGTCTGCTAAAAGATCTTTATTCTTTTTCCTCCAGCTCTCTTCCCTTTCTTTCTTGAGAATGCTTCATACTGGCTTTGGTTTCCACCATTATAATGAAACCACTCTCTCCAGGATGCTCACTGACCATCTGATGACCAAACCCCGTGTCCATTTCTCCATTCTCACTTCACTGTCAGTGCACTGCCCTGTCCCCCTGGAACTCACATGCCTTACACTCAGAGGTCTCTCCTGTAACCACCTGGGATGCTCGCTCAGAGAAGCCAGCTTGGCCAGCTAGAGTCAGGCTGGAAGTTCTAGGGAGTCGGTGCCTCCAGGAGCTGCCCTCAACCAATGATAGACAGGAGGCAATATGTAAATGCCTCAGTTTCCTTACCCTCTGCTGGGGTGACTCTGACACAGGTTCTGTATAGGCTCCTGAGGGCCTCCAGTGGGACTGAGCTCAGTACTCACAGTGATGAGATTCTCATGAGCACATCCTGGGCGCACTCCCCCATTTCTCTGTCTCACCTCCCTGCTTCTTAGAATCACCTCTCAAATCAACTGCTTGCAATCAATTCCTTCTCTGGGTATGTTTCCGGGAGAGTCCAACTTCAATTGATTGGTGGAAAAAAATGGCTGCAATTTCCCCTTCACTGTATCACCTTAGCAACGTGACTTTGCAGCTTCTCCCATCAATAGATGAAGACTGATTCCCCACTCATTGATTTGGGGGTGATCTTTTGAGCTGTTGCATCTTAAAAATGCAAAAGAAGTGGTGGCACACCAGTTCTGACCATTGCATGCTTCTGCTAGCTCTCCTGGGACACAGACTCTACTATGTCATAAAGCCTAGACTCACTGGCAAAGAAATGAGTCAACATGTGGGTCATAGCCAGTCATTTTAGTTCTTTATGTGGGAAACTTAGCCACGATCAGCAAAGTTAATCTGCAGCAAACTCATTGCTGATCACGGACCCATTGTAGTCCCATTCAAATGAGAGGAACCACTCAGCTAAGCACAGCCTATCTTGCTGACCTACATAATCATGAGCTAAAAGAGAAAGTTATGTTTCAAAAACCACTGAGTTTTGAGGTGATTCATAATGCAGCAAAAGCTAATTGTTACACTTGTCTAAAACATTTGATACCAGAATGATCCTGAGAAAAAGGTCCTCAGGGTCAGACTCTAGAACTGGCTTATTTACTAATCAGATGGCAGCAAGCATTCATTTCTGGTGTCATGAAGCATCACAGATACTATGACTCCAACCTTCAGAGGGTTGGGGAGGGGCACAGGTGGGAGGGGATACACTGGCTTCTGCAATAGCTCTAGCACTAGAAACTTATGAGGCAATAATACTTAGCTAGGATGGTGGAATTGTTTTTCTGGCATTAATGAGCACACAAGCCCGGAAAGAATAAAATAATAGCAATGGTGTGAAGTCTACAAGGTGTAATATGGATGGAGCCCCATCTCCTATTGTCTGAGAACAGAGTGTACTCTAATAGGCACATTATTTGATTGTATCTATGACATAGATACAAGTTACCTATACCAAAGTTAGGGCCTTGATATGGAAGGGGTGGAACATGAAACCTGAGATGGGGAATGTTGGGTAGGTATACCTGAGAACCTTAAGTCTCCCAGACTTACCTGAATATGTACAGGTGTCTGCTTTCCCCTGATAGAGGAGAGTAGCCTCTTGTTACTTAGAGAACATACACATGCCTCACCCAAGGTGAATGTCTTGCAAGATAGCCTCCTTGAGATGTAGCCCCAATTCTTTCATTGCTTCTAGACCAATAAACCAGAGTCAACTGTCTGCACAGCACAGATGGGAAGTATTGACCCTTCTCTGGGAAGGAAGATATTATTTATCTAAGGAGCTGCAAGATCTTGAAAATGTATAACAGCAGGAACCAGAAGAATATATGCCTGGAAATACATATTAAGGGTACTATACCAAGGCCCACTGATTTAAGGAAGGTCTCCTTGAGGAAAGACCTGGCAACATAACAAGGTATCAGTAGCTACTAACACAATCCTTCCCCAAAACACTGATGGCTCTTTATCAGAGTAAACAAAAACTGGGAGAGAGGAATTTCAGATCTTATAATAGGTATTGGATATGGATCTGAGCTGACACAAATGTCATGGAACCCCAAATAGCAAACACAGCACCTTGCTAGAGTTGAAATTTATAGATGCCTAGAGATAAATGGAGTCCTGATTGAAGTTCATCTCACAGTGACTCCAGTGGGTCTATGGACCCACTCTGATCACTTTCTCAGTCCCAGATTGTATAATAGGGACAGATATACATAGCATCTGGCAGAACCTTCATATGGTTTTCCTGAAGGAGTAAAAGCCATAAAAGGCAGGCAATGCCAAGTGGAAATCCTTGGAATGACCCCCCCTTTTTCAACCAAGATAAGTAAGAAGTGACACTGCATCCAAGGGAGAATTTCTGAGATTAGTGCCACCCTCAAAGATTTGAAACATGCAGAGGTGGTGGTTCTTATTATATCCCCACTTAATTCCGCCATATGGCTTTTGCAATAACAAGATGAATTATGGTAGCTGGTGGAGAGATTTCATAAACTTAACCAAGTGATAGTCCCAATTACAGTTGCGTGTATATGGTATTTCTACTAGATTTAGAACTTGATCAGTGTAACGTCTTGTCCTTGGTTTGTGGATACTGACTTGTCAAATGCAGTCTTTTCTACGCCTTTCAAGAAGATGGATCAAAGGATTTTCACAATAACCAGGGACAGATAGCTTTACATATTTTCCATCTCTACCTTTTCTGATCTTTGTCATAACTTAATCCAAAGAGACTTTTATTATTTTATCGTCTAGACATTCTACATAAAATCATGCTGGTTTACTGTATTTATAACATCATGTTAATCAGACCTATGGATTGAAAATGGCAGGTATTCTCTGTGCATACCAGAAAGTAAGAGAAAAAAATCCCTATGGCGATTTAGTAAAGTATCTCAAACTATGAACTCTAGAGAGCGTGCCAGGACATTCCCTCCAAGGTAAATGGCAGGCTACTATACTTTTGCACCTCCTACTTCTAAGAGGCACAATGTTTGATAAGCACCTTTGGAATTTGGAGATATCATACACAACACTTGCAAATCCTGCTCTAATCCATTTACTGGATGATTCAGATAGAGAGCTACAAGTTATGAGTGGACTCGGACCAAGAAACAGCTCTGCAGTAGGAGCATCTCTACTACTTGGGTCATATGATCCAGCAGATCTAATAGTGCTAGAAATACCTGTGGTAGAAAAGGGCACTGTGATATCTCATGTACCCCTCTCAACAGGAATGGAACAGTGTAAAACCCAAGAGTTCTGGAGCAAAATAATGCCATCTGTATCAGAGAACTGTTTGCTATTCAAAAAGTAGCTTCTGACCTGCTACTAGGCCCTGGAAAAGACTGAGTATGTGCTGTGGAACATCATGAAATTATGTGACAGAAGCTCATCATGAATAGGGTATCATCATCACAGTCAACAGGTGACAGAATTTGTAAGGCTCAGCAGTAATCTATCATTTAATTAAAACTGCATATTTGGGATTGGACCCAAAGAGGTCTGGAAAACACAAAGAAGTTGCACAAACAGGCAGTCCTAATACCACTGCTACATATCTTGTCTGTACTAGTGCCTTTCCCTCACTTCGCAGATATGTGAGCTGAAAAACTGGGCGGCTTACAAATCGTAACTGTACTCAGGAGTTGCTCTGACACAGTAAAGGTGTCTCAGTGCTGCTAGATAAAGCAGGCAGGGAGGAGTGTGTTAGGAACTCAAGGATGGCTCTTTGTGCTTCTGAACCCAGTAATAACAATGAATGGACAATTGCAGCAATCGTGGCATGACTAAGGCACAGGAACCAGTGGCTCAGGCTGCTCAGGGGTAAATGTCTGGGCTACCCTTGCACAAGCAACCTTACCTAGCAGAAGTGCTGAAGAGTATGGGGTGGGGGGTGAGGGTGGGGTCGAGAGTGGATAGAGGAGGGAGATGAGTATTATGTCCGTGGAATCAACTGAAGCAGCAAGGAATGTGGTTTGTCCCATTAATGCTCCTATTTGACTTGTATTTAAAAGAAATTATGGCTGGCTGACACCTTGAAGAATCAATTACTAGACAGAGTGAACTTAGGATGGGGCAGAGGGTGATCACAGTAGTGCAGGTTGATGCTTCACCCATGTTCTCTTGACCTTCACTCTTTCCTGACACGCAGATGTTGTTTGCTGCAAGCACCTGTGATCCTCTTCGTGCGGGTGTTCTCCAACCACAGAAGCATGCTTGGTCTATGTACAGGTCTGGCCTGAAGTGCCAGGATGTTGATTCCCAAAGAATACCTGAACCAATATCATTCAAAAATGAATAAATAACAAATCCACGTCTCCCTCAGATAGGGCCGCTCTGAAGCAGATTAGATACAGTGTGCAGAAGCCGTGCAGTGGGATGGAGCCTGAGCTGCTTCTGTGATTGCTCATTAACGAAGCCACATTGGCTTCCTTCCCTTTCTTCTCTCACTTCCTCAGCCCCTCTAGTTCCTTCAGTAATAAGTCCTCTTACCTCTTCAAGGGTTGGGTGTCTTGAGCAGTTCACACAAAGGTTTTTTCCTTAGTAATAAAAGAAAAAAGGAAGTATTACAATAAATTTTAAAAATATTATCTAGTAGAGAAGTTTTGTCATTAAGAAATAACATGGTATGAAATAATCCATGTTTTTAAGGCAAAATAGTGACTTCTCCATGAAAACTGATCAAAGGGGAATCAACTATACGTATTGCGGTAGCCCAGGTAAGCAAGGATGATGGTTTGGCCCAGGGTTTTAGCAGTGGAGATGTACTGCTCGCTAGTTCCAGGAGTGAATCTAGATTCTATCTAGTCCTCTTGTAAACAGAATCCTGCAACTTTAATCTAGTAAGGCTGCCTCAGTGTTATGGTCTTGGACTAAAGCAATTAGTTAAAACAATCTTGTCTATCCAGGGATGGATTTTGGAATACTGACCTACTTAGAATCATATTCCAACTAGTCAAGTTAACATTTTATGGAATGTTAAAAAATAGAAAATTATATAAAGCCTGCTACCGAAACTGTAGTTTCCCAGGTATTTGAAGTATCCGTGTCCTCATTGTTATTATGGAGACAGTGAAACATAACAGTTAAGAGTCAAGGAAGTGAAGCCTCTGCCTGGATTCAAGTCCACAATCCATCCTTTAATAGACAGATGACTTGCCCAGGCCTCAGGTCCTAGCCTTCTCTGTTTACTTTTAAGACTTGGCTCTGTTTGGTACTTCTCGAGTGGTGGGAGATGTGTTTTGTTGTTGTTGCTGTTGTTGACCAAAGGACTCAGTCTTACCATAAACATGTCAGTAGAGTAGAAGAGGCATCCAAGTGATAGATAAATATACATTCCCCAAATTACAGGGTGATTTTTCATTTTGTTAATGAGGGTAAACTTTAGGATTTAATTTTATCTTTCTTAAAAATTAAAACAAGATCACTAAAACACCAAAGGAACAGAAATGTCTTCAGTTAAAAATCTTAAACCTATTCCAAAGGCTGCTGAGCCCATGAAGAGAAGCTGCACTCTGAAAGCTCTGAAGATGGTTCAGTTTTTCCCCCAAGGTCTTCCCAGGAAGCAAGAGCCAGATCCGTTTTTTTTTTTTCAAATATAAAGACATTTTAGTTTTATTAAGTTTATTGCACCATTAGGCTGCAGATTTGGGAAGCCAAAATAATAAAATCACAAATCATGCTTTGTACCCACTAGGTGACATTTCTCCAAATTTATCACCTACCCCATAAAGAATACTAACCTGAGATTTGCAGGGACTTTTTCCATACCAAAATATTGTGGTGATTTTGTATCTAAGCAACAGTAATTTCCCAGAAGTTCCCAGCCTAGATCTTTCACCTGAATCCAGGCATCTGTTTCCATATGTCCTGAATGCGTTTTGGTTGCTGGCGTTGGATTCATTCATATTTCTCATGACACTGTTTTCACTCTGTTCCCAAAACATAGTGTCAGTTGTTGTGAACAGTTAGAAAAGGATACCTTGCAATCTCTAGGCAAGATCTCTTTCCAAACCCAGAAACGCTGGTAAGAGAATTTGACTCCAACTATACTATTAGAAGAGAAAATGATGGAAAAAAAAGAAAAAAGTGAAAAAAAAAATAAGTTCTCTATATATTTCAAGAGGAGATGACTTTAGAGCTCATTTCATTGGTAGGGTAAAGTGCTGGATGAGTATTCTCAATTCTCTGTAACATCTTCCAAACCTGCTCACTGACTTTTATCCAGATGTTGTCCATCACTATTCCACAGTGAGTCCCAGTCCCTTGACAGCATTCTAGGGATGGCTACACCTGGCAAGTTTGCATTGCAATGGGAAGGTCACAGACATAAACATTGTGCACAGATATGTTCAAATACCTACCAGTGGCCGCTCAACCATGCTTGTTAGATAATGCTAATCTTTTCATAATAATTTCTTCTTTTGAAACACAAGAGGAAACACTCATCACATTCAAGGGATAGGAACTCAAAATGAATCAGATATTCTCCATGTAATCATTGCTGGTCACTCGTCCAGCCCAGCAAAATGTCAAAGCAAGAGTGGCTGGCTTTGGTTATCCTCCGTGTTAGTCAGAGTTCTGTCACTGTGACCAAAATACCTGACGTAAATGACTTAACAGAGGAAGGATTTATTCTGGCTCATACTTTCAAAGGTCTCAGGTCATGGTCAACTGGCTCCGTCGCTCTGGGCCTGAGGTGAGGCAGAACATCAGAGAGGAAGAACATGGCGAAGGAAAACTGCTCAGCTCATGACAGCTTGGAAGCAGAGAGAGAAAGAGAGAGTGAGAAAGGGGCCAGGAGTAAGATGTAGTCCTCATGGGCACACCCCCAGTGACCTACCTCCCTAACTAGGCCCCACCTGCCTATAGCTTCTACCTCCTCCCAGTAGTACATTCAAATTACTAATCGATCAAATGGGTCAGTCCACTGATGACGTCAGAATCCTCATGATCCAATCCCTTCCCCAAAGTCCCACCTCAGATGCATTGAGGACCAAACCTTCCACACATGAGCTCTGGGGAGACATTTCAGATCCACCCCATAACATCCTCTGGTTTCCCCTTGGGAGTCCTCCTCCTTCAGCCAGTGTCTATTTATCTCTGCCTTTCCATCCCCTGCTTCCTTCATTCTCTAAACAGATACCTGGTGCTATTTCCAATGCAATATTTTGCTCCTGGGAACCCCAGATTTTTCCCTATTTCCCTTTTCAGCCAGGTTGTTTCATTTCCTCAGAGCTGAGCTTCCTTTTCTGCTCCACTCTCTCCAAACTAAAAGATTCTCTTTTGGCTTATGTGTAGATATGAACAGTCTATACTGTGCAAGGTTTCTATCTGCATTAATTTCATATACCATAGTGCAGCTCAATAATACCAGCCCCACCCCCTCAGCAACACAGTTCCAACCTCAGTTACCACAGGACATTAACAGTGAGCGATAGCATAAAGTACAAACTCTGCTGGTTAGTCTCCAGCCCACAAATCCCTGTGCAAATAAACAAAAGTGTGTCACTTCCTTCAAAGTCTGTAGGTGACTGGCCACTGCATCTCTGTTCTCAGTTCATGCACACACAGCCAAGGGTATAGTTGTGTTTCCTCCTTGGCTCCCGGTGATAAACCAAAATGACATTTTACCAAAAAAAAAAAAAAAGGATAAAGGGTGACTTCACCAACCATGATGAAAGCATAACGAAGACATGAAAACTGACAGAGCTAAAAAATGGAATTCAACTTGAAAATAAATGAAATTGTAGAAGAAAGAGCTGACTGTGATGATGTGAATGTCCCCTCCTCCTTGGAAAGACTCCAGAGATGAAGCTAGAGGTGCTGGGAAGATAAATTTACATGAAAATTAGAAAGGTGGTTATGAGGGAAAAGATGAAGATGTCCCAGAGAAAGTGACATTGATCAAAAAAATATATATACTAGAGGAACTTTTGGAGATTTTTCATGACATTCAAAGTTCAAAGGATAATATATTGGACAAGCTGTTGCAAACTGAGAAAGGCATGTGATAATCTGCCAGGGAAAATGAAAAGTTCTCACTCCATAGACTAAGTTGTAGGAAAGAAGAAGGCAAGCACGGCTCAAATTAGTCTTTGTGAGCTTTTTACAAAATATAAAGTTTCTTTATTCTCAATGTCTCTACTGTTTTAAATTATGATATATTAAATTAGTATCAGTTTTATTGTGTTTTTTGTTTTCCTGTATATTTAGATCCAATCGTAAGACAGTTTTTAATATTTTGAAAAAAAATGAAAGGTCATAAAACAATTTCACTTTTCCCATGGGTTATTAAGACCACCTTGCATGTTTGAGCTGTTGCAGTCATTTTATCATCATATACACCTGCAAAGCAGGGACAGCCTGTGCCCATCAATAGGTTAACGCCATCCCCTCTATGGTAGAAAAACCACATGCTAAAAACCCTTAGTTAAAACCATTCATAAACAATAGTTTAGGTCACCCTAAATCCTAAAGATAAGAACTGCAGGATTGTGTCACTGGAACTATACTGCAAAATAGCCATTGTATTACTTTAATTTAGTTAAACCAGTGTGTGTGTGTGTGTGTGTGTGTGTGTGTGTGTGTGTGTCTTCTAATTGATATATTTTTTAACCTTCCAGCTCCATC
The DNA here is from genome assembly GCA_004027185.1 of Glis glis. NCBI lineage: Eukaryota > Metazoa > Chordata > Mammalia > Rodentia > Gliridae > Glis > Glis glis. Next base: position 27,907 of record PVJS01004742.1, read on the forward strand.
TCTCTGCCACTTTCCTCTTTTCACTTTGGGCTTACTAGTTTTTCTTTAGAAAAAAATAATATTAACTATTTTGTATATACAAAAATAAAGAATATTATAATAAACTTCTATGTACCAATAAACCAGCCTTAAAAAAAGAGAGGCACAGTTATCCTTCCTTATCTATGGGCTCTGCTTCTAAGGATTCAATCAATATCAGATAGAAAGTATTTTGAAAAAATGGCATGTGTACGCAGCATGTACATACTTTATTTCCTGTCATTATTCCTTAAACAATACAGTATAACAACTACTTACATAGTATTTACATTGTATTAGGTGTTATAAGTAATCTAGAGAAGATTGAAAGTATACATATGCTGTTTCCATAATTATTCCTTAAACAATACAATATATCAACTATTTACATAGTACTTACATTGTATTAGGTATTATAAGTAATCTAGAGACTTAAATATATGGGAGGTTGTGTGTATAGTCCATGCAAATACTACATGATTTTATATGAGGGAATTGAGCATCACTTTGGTACCCTAAGGGTTCCTGGAACTAGGTCCGTGAGAATTCTGAGGGACAATTGTATTTCAATATAGTTAGCCCCCAAGGTTTACCTCCTAGATTATATCCCCCTCCATATTCCTCATCTACCAACAATAACCACAATTCCAGATTTTGCTTATCATTTTCATTATTTTGTTATTCCTGTTCTTTAAAATATTTTGAGCATTCAATCTTTTCCTGATGTTTGAACATTTTACATTCTCCCATCACTACTACTTCATTTAGCACAAATTCTCTGTGTAGCTGCCTTCCATCCACCCCAGTTCCCTGCTGCTTCTCCTTCAAATCAGAATCGCATCACCTCATCACATTTTCTGGGAATCATCCTTCATCCTCCCTCACCGACCCTGCACTGCGAGTTCTCTTGGCACCTCACCCCTCTCTTTTGCACTGTGTTTCAGGTGTGATTTATTTGTGCACTTTCTTTATAAATAGATGTCTCCATTATGCCCCTAATGGCAGGACCCACGCTTCATCCCCAGTTCTCTGCCTGGCATATAAAAGGCACCTGGTCTAGATTGAGTCAAGAGGACACGACTTTCCTTAATGTTAGGCTCTTTGGGAAGATCTCCTAAACATTTTCACAGTGAAAGCTTCAGTTCTCAAGTTGCAGAACCAAATAAATAAACAAACCAATAAATAATTTAAAATCCCTATTAAGCTAAATACCAGCAATGACCAATGGAAAAAACATGCCCACCAATCCCCAAAGATCAGTGTGATGGAATTTGTTCCACACAGTACTTAAGACAACTGGGACCATTGAAACAGCTCCTAATACGAATGTTCTTTTTGCCGGGGCCTGATTGGGAAGTTTGTTTCTGTGAAACGACGGCACAGGCACCCCTACATGACCCAAACAGTGATGGTCATTTCAGCAGAAATGAAAAGAAATGGAAGTGAAAGAGATACTTGGAAGAGAAGAGAGAAAGTGACCTAATATGCTCATCAGAGGCCCCCTGAAGTAGGAAATCTTTTAGGAGGGAGCAAAAATGAGGCCACTTAAAGGTTTCTTGCTCAACAGCATGCATTTTTAATGAGTCTGCTTTGTACTTTATAGCTCTTCTCACCCAAGGCCCTCGTCTCCCCACACCCTCCCAGCTCTCTCTCCTTGCCCATTGCTGCTCCTGAAGCTTCAGCGTGTCAGCTCATTAATCAGCATTCACCCTTGTGAAATAAGCTGTTCCAAAATATTATAACCCCAGCACATGTTAATTACTTGGACAGTTTACAGAATCCTAAGGGAAGTCGGAGGCCTCTGCACACAGATATGCCTCTGTGGAGTATAATATTAGGGTTTTATATATAAAAAAATGCCTCTTTGTGAGATCCCACAGGCTGGGTCTGAATAAATCTTACAAAGAACATTTTCACGTACAGAACAATTGCATTACTATGCAAAATTCTCTTGGGTCCTACCAGCTTAAATTTGGGAACTTTTAGGTATTTTTAATCTATTTTCTGTTGCTATAAAAGAATACCACAGACTTGAGTAATTTATAAAGAAGAGAAGTTTATTTGGCTCATGCTTCTGGAGGCTGGGAAGTCCAACAGCATGGTGCCAGCATCTGCTCAGCATCTAGTGAGGGCCTTCTTGCTGGGTCATGACATGGTGGAGGGTATCACATGACGAGACAGGGAAAATGTGCTGGCTCCAGTATGTCTTCCTCTTGTTATAAAGCCACTAATATCATTATGGGACCCTGCCCTTATGACCTCCTCTAATCCTAATTACCTCACAATGGCCATATTTATAAACACCTTTAGCATATGAAATTGGGGATTAAGCCTCCAAAACATGAGCTTTTGGAGGACATGCTTAAACAAGAGCAGGTATAGAGAAAAGAGTTTGTAGAGTCACATTAGCATACACATTCATGATTTAGGGCTCATGAATGAACTAGGAGTGGGGGCAGAAGGAGGATTCCATGGCCTTTTTGTAATTGTAGGCAATTTTGCAGAATTTATCTCAGGAACCCCTTGTCAAATTAATGTCATTGCCCATGTTTACCTAAGGCCCAGATTTCTTCAGAATTTTTATAAATAATCTGTGCTATAGTTTGGATCTGGACTGTCCCCCAAAGGCCCATGTGTTAAGGCTTGGTCACCAGCCTATCGTGCTACTGGGAGGTGGCGGAACCTTCAGGAGGTGGGGCCTAGTGGGAGGGAATGAGGTCATCACACTGAAATTGGCTATGAGAAACAGCAAGCACTACAAACTCAGGGCCCTTCTCTCAGAGGTGCAATGGTTAAACATTTAACAACACACAACTGATGGTGAGTTTTCAAGCTGTATAGGAACTGGTTGTCCAGAGGCCATGCCCAGGGACTAGATGGTGACATGGTACAAAATAAAAACCATGCAAAATTATAAAGCATATTACAAAATTCAACCCTTTTTTATCATTTAATTGAGAAACTCTGAATAGGCTTATGAAAGCTAAACTCTTCACAATGATTTGGTTGCCCCTGCATTGATGATTCTCTAAGCTTGTGCTTTGTCTGTGCTTTGTACAATCTCCTACACAGCTGTGGACAGAGTTGGAATTTTATATTGCTTTCTCAAACAATCAGCATATTGTTGACTGGGCTAATGGCCATAGTTCTACCTTTTTCCAAGGTTTCCTAAACAAGGTGTTTGTGGCATTTTTCGTTCACTTTTTGTTTGTTTTACTACTATCAGAAGCTCCTGACCCCTTAATTTGTCAAAGGGTTAAAAAAAATGCCTTGGATAATGTAACCTGGATAGGCCCAGGTGAGTTGCCTTGGGTGTATTCCCGAAGAGTCAGGCTCCCGGTCAAGAGTAGCTAAGTGTAAATGTCCCCTCCCATGATGCAGTTGCCATAGAATATAGAGAAAAAAGTCCAGGGAGAAGAAAACAGACTCTGCTCTGACTCAGCGAGCTCACCCAGTGCTTTGAGCTACCAGGACCACCCAGAGGCAGCAGACACCTGGCTGACAGAGCCACATGGACCTCCAAGTTCACATGGGTTACTCTGGGAAATACAGCTCCGATTCGAAGTCAAGCATCTCCCAGATCCCCGCTACCTTACTCTGTGTCTGCTGAGAAGTAACTGTCAGGATGGAATTGGATATCCAGGAGATGGATTGGGGGAACCATCCAGAGAGTTATGGAGCATCTTCAGACCACAGTGAAGGTCTCACAACTGTGGGAGGAGGCAGGGAATGGAGATTTGGGCAGAAGGGGCCTTGAACTGCAGCTTGGTTCTAGGAAAGGTTTGGCCAGACTATTGGTGAGTCCTCCAGTTAGTCACCCACAGCAGGAATCACGTCTCAACAGAAGGGATCTGCTTTAGGACCATTGCCATGTAAGTCTGGCCGACAGCATCCCTCTGGTAGCGTGGTCTCAAGTGAGCATGACTGTGGATCCAGACCCCTGGGGCTTATGCTCCTATGCTCCTAAAGCAGGTTGAGTGACATTCTTTTTCTTTCTTTCTTTTTCCTTTTTTGTGGTACTGGGAATTTAAACCATGGGCATTCTAGCTCCAAGCTACACCCCCAGTCCTTTTTAATTTTTTTGCTTTTTGGTTTTGAAACAGGGACTTACTAGGTTGCTAGGTTGCTGAGAGTCTCATTAGGTTGTTGAGGCTGGCCTCGAACCTGTGAGCAGCCTTCTAAGCACTGGGATTACAGGCATGAGCCACCATGAGTGAGTGGCATTCTCATGGCCACCATGCTGGTTACTGCTGTCCTTGTGAAGATGCTGCTGTCACGGCATTCACTTTTTTTTTTTATTCCAGGGCCTGTCAGGGAGACAAGGTCACTGAGTATAGAAGTGTGAAAAGGATAAGGTCAGTCATCACGTATTATCATCATAGAGCTGCTAACAATTTTGTTGTTGTTTTTGTTTGTTTTGCTACTTAGTTTGTTTTTTTGGTTGCTATTGTGGATGTGTTATGATCTTTATTCCAGCCCAAATGCTCCCAAGTGCTTGACTTTGAACATATTAATCAACTTCTCTGAGCCTCAGTTTCCTTTTCGGAAAATGGAGATGATATGACCACTCCTGTTTTATAAATCTGTTTTGAGTCTTAGATCAGATAACATGTAAAACTTCTTTGAAACTATGAAATACCAAGCAAAATACAAGGAACTATCATAAGGTAGATGAGAGCTCAGTTCCAAAAGAGTGAAGGAAATCCAGTGCTTGTTCATATCTCCTGCTACCTGGAGCAGGCTTGGCAGAGTCTTGGGCCATATCTACCACTGCTCACTGCCAGAGCAGCACATACCTTACTATTGGAGAAGGGTCTGCACGTCAGGCTAAAATAACATCTATGTGGGCTGGGGGTGTAGCTCAGTAGTAGAGAGCTTGCCTCACATGTATGAGGCTGTGGGTTCAATCCTCATTACCACAAGTAATAATTATAATAATAACAACAATTATGTGGAGGAGGATCTTCCAAGGCTTTTTACTGACTTTTGCTTGGGTTCAAAATATACAAGTGTCCAAGACACAATCAACAGGAAACTGCAGGGAATGTGAGGGGTTGGGAAGCTGGAAGCTCAGACAAAATGTTCCACACTTGGGCTAAGAATATATATCTCTTGGCTCACGTAGGATAGGAATGGGCAGCAACTGACAATGGCTGTGACCATCAGAAACACATGCTCTGTATTTCACATTTTCTTCCCTTTTTCCTGTGTGGTGCTAAATAAAGTCTTTTAGAAAATTCTAGTCCTCAAAATTCAAGAACTTAGAAAAATTTTTGTTCATCACTGGGACAGAGTTTTAGAAAAGAAGCCAGTGCAATGGTGGCACGGTAATTAAAGAGAGCAAACCCACGGGACAGATAACACTTAGGAGGAATAGAGGCATATGCACTCGACCCAAATACCTTGCCTTACCTGGGCAGTCTCCTATGAGAACTAAAACTTTGGAGAGTCTGCATTTTGTTTTAATAAGAGAGTTCAATTCCCTTAGATAGATTATAAAATGTATGCATATTAGTCAACTGAAGGCTCATTATACAGCAATTTCTAAAGCGTGCACCATAGCTGCTATCATAGGTTCAGAAACTTGACAAACCATGAACCCTTCCAAATGTCTTGCAGAGGGTTCCTATGACATCCCCAGCAGCCCAGCCCCACTGTAACAATAATAGCTTAAGTTCAGAGGCCTGAGTCACTTGAGGAGCTCAGTGAGACCCAGCCCTTCTCTTAGCCTGCACATCTGTCCACCTCACTCAGAAAAACAAATGCAAAGAGAAAATTCTTTTGGTCCGATTCCCAGAAGAATCAGAAGGTCAGGAAAACTCTCTCTCTCTCTCTCTCTCTCTCTCAGCTATGATGAAATAAATGTTGAACGAATGAATGAACTGATGGTTAACACCATCAGGAGGTGAAAATTGAGACCAATTTCAACCTCACCTTCTAATACCCTCTACATTAAATCAGACAAAGAAGTGGACTTACACCTCTGGCAGTGAGCAGCGGTAGATATGGCCCAAGACTCTGCCAAGCCTTCTCCAGGTAGCAGGAGATAGGAAAGAGCACTGGATTTCCTCCACTCATTTGGAACTGAGCTCTCATCCACCTAATGATAGATCCTTGTATTTTGCTTGGTATTTCATAGTTTCAAAGAAGTTTTACATGTTATCTGATCTAAGACTCACAGCAGGTTTATAAAACAAGACTTTTCATATCATCTCCATTTTCCGAAAAGGAAACTGAGGCTCAGAGAAGTTGATTAACATGTTCAAAGTCAAGCACTCGGGAGTGTTTAGGCTGGAATAAAGACGATAAAGCATCCACAATAGCAACCATTTATCCAGTATTTATTTTGTATTTACTACTGAATGTTTCACATAGATTACTTCTATCAAAAGAACCTTGTCAGAAAAGTATCTCTGTGTTCATTTCATATTATCCAGAGTCAGCAGCAAAATGCTCTTCATGTATAAACCCTCAAGGAATGTTAAAGGATTGATTGATTTGAATAGATAATCTTTTGGCTGAGTCCAACTCTATTAAACCTTTATGAAGAGACTCTGAACTTTAAATAACTACAGTTAAGCAGCAAAGAGACAAAGGAGGGAGTATTCACCTAACTCAGGAACACTGGTTTTTCAGTGTGCCAAACTTGTGTTCAAGCATAAATTTCCATCTTTTTATTCACCTTTCATTAAATCCCTCTCTGTCAAAGTTTGCCTAATCTTTAGGTGGAGTCAGATATACCATAGTTGGTATTCTGTAGGATTGTCAAAAGGCCTCTGCTTAAAATCCCTTCTCCACCAATCATCCTATAATTGGTCTTTCACAACTGTAGCCACCATGCTTGTTGCCTGAGTATAATCTAATTAAAAAGAAGAGAACTCCACAAGTGATACTTGTTTGAACTGCCATCTATCACTTCTATCTTAGTGTGAATAAAGATTTTAAGGCTTTAATTAGAAGGAAGGGTGGGAAATTAAAATAAACTGACTCTAGATGGGAGAAGAAGGAAGAATGTGATGCAGAAAGGAGGCAGGGCTCAGAGAAAATTTAATTCTCAGTTGTGATTGACCCATCTTATTTACTAAGGAACAAATTACTACACAATTATACTTCTAGGCATTTAACTAATTATTCCCCACTACTTCACTCACTAATTTCTCATTGCTTCCACCAATTTCCTCACTCCTGCACACTCATATATACACACATGTTCCCCCAACTTATTTCCAGGATATGATTCAGCCATTACAGAAATATATTTCTAATGTGATTCTTTCTAGAATTTAATAAAAGCAAGACAGCGATGAAGCAAAACCCACTAACAATACAGGGAAAATAAGAGAAAAATATACTAACTGGAAAATGTTTCATTGCTAAAATTGCTTACTAAGGTTCTCACTATCGATGCTTTTCTTGGAAGGCTTAACTAGCATAGTCAAATAAATACTTGGGTGGTTTATGGACATATATAATCATTGGGAGAAGAGTTAAGGTAAGACCATTTGAAGTGACCTTCTATTTCCAAAAAATAGATTGGTAGGAGAGAAGGAAAGCTCAGTGTGTGACTATACTCATGTTCATGGACTGATAGTGTGGTTTCATGCTTAAGAGCAAGAAGATCCACTCCATTCTTATTCAGATATCACTCTTGAATGCACAGCTCAATTTCTTGCTCTCTGGGAGTCTTCTTGGGCCTCTCAGACCTAATGAGATTCCTCTTTTCTCCAAAGTCCTAGTGGCTATTCAACTCAGACACTACCATGGCAGTGGCAGCAAGAGATGGCGTCTGTTCATGGAGCACTGGTGGAGTTATGTTTCCCAGAGCCCTGTGATCAAGACTGCATAGCCTTATCTCTAAGCCTGGGGACCTCTTAGTTCCATCACATAGGAAGCTGAACCAGGCGTTCTGAGCAGCCTGCTCTGAAGCCTTTCATCGAGCAGAGTTCATTGGTTCAACATGTGAAGAAACATTCAGGAAATGCAGCCTTATTGATAAAAGGGTCCAGGGACCTGAGACTTCCATACGCATGTCATTGGGATACCAGTCAACTTGTCTGCCTCCACCCACAACCAAGAAAGTTCCATTCATACAACATTGCATAAAGCATACAGGAGTTGTGTTTTGGAAACTACTGGATAGAGAATATTTTCATTCTGAATCTTGGAAGATCTCACTTAGGAAAATGAGCCAGCTACCAAAGCCAGGATCCCTATCTGAGTGTAGGGCAAAGAGCTACAGACAGAGTGACCAGCTGTCCAGTGTACCTGGGACTGAGGGATTCCTGGAATAAGGATTTTCAGTTCTCAAGCCAGGCAAGTCTTAACCAGGTTGTGTTGCTCTCTAACCACAGAAGGCCAGGATAAGGCCCCCTGAGAATGAGGACCAATTCTTAATGGACAGAAGACACAGAGGAAGCCAGTTGGTACAGAGCATTACCCCCCCCCATACACACACACACGGTTTGACTTTCCATGGTTTTAGTGACTTGATGTCACAAAGAGAGGTCTGAAAATATTAAATGGAAAAATCTAGAAATGAGTAATTCGTAAATTCTAAATTTTGCACTGTTCTGAGTAGAGTAATAAAATTTTACTCCATCTTGCTCCATCCTTCTGGGAATGTGAATTATCCCTTTGTTCAGCATATCCATGCTGTATACACTACCTGCCAATTAGTTGCATAGTAGCTATCTTGGTTATCAGATTAACCATGGTGGCAGTGCAGTGCTTGTATTTAGGGTCTACCCATGGTTTCAAGCATCCACTGGGGGACTTGGAACGTATCTCCCACTGATAAGGATGGACTATTGTACAGTGCCAGGATTCCTATGAAAAGGAAGAGAGACACCGAATTATAAATATGGCCTCCCAAAGAGTGAGGTTCCTGCAGCAGAAGTATTTGGGGCCATAAATTCTTGTCTAGGGAAGATCTTCTGCATACAATCCCAAGCCAGAAAATGGATTAGAATATAACCAGAAGAGGCCTAGGTCTCCTGATCCTCTGAAACTCAGCAGAGGTGACTCAGCCGCGGACCAGGTTACTTACACCACAGAGCTCCCAATCAGCTGACAGCGTCACCAGTTTCAGCCAAGAAATGCTTCCGGGGTGGGGTTGAGGAGCATATGGAAGGCCCCAAAGGAGCATCCCCTACCGGGGAGGCAGGGACATGAATGTACACACACTGTGGGACCTGAAGATCACGTGCTGTAGCTGGTTTTCTTCCTTAATAAAGGCTCATGTAACTCAGTGGTAGAGCACTTGTCTACCATGTGTGAGTGAGGCCCTGGGTTCCATCCCCAGAACACACACACACACACACACACACACACACACACACTGCTTCATTTGGGCATAGGACCATCACTTCTGCCAGTGGAAAAAGTAGGATTTGCTGGAAAGAAATATTCTGGGCCTTCATCCTCTTTGAAGTGCGATAGCTCCAAGAGGCAACAAAACGCCCTTTAAATGATAAGCATCTACGACACAAGGTTTCATTCCTAAGGCCAAGCGCAAGGACCATGAGATGAGCTAACTAAGCCTCCCAAACAGAATACTTCGCAACCTGCCACCTTGTGCTCTTCAAAAAGGGAAAAACCTGGCGACTGGATACCCAGACCTGTAGATTTCCCACATGCAGAAACCTTTCAGAAGGTGGGAGGGACAACTGTTACAACCTCCTTTCAGCTGTAGCTCAGCTGTGGCTCTTGGGAGCTCCCAAACTGAATGTGGGTGGCATAGCTCTAAAATGTTCTTTTCCAATTTGTTCTAAATCTTCCACATGCTGGGAAACTTGACCACTTGCCAGTGGCTGGGCTCACCCCCTCTTAGTTCTGATTTTCCAGCACAAATAGCACAAGATCAGCCAGCAGCCAGCATCTCAGTGTCCAGGTAATGTGTGGGCAGCGTGCTTTTTTAAAAGTCTGGACGTTTACACACAGTCAGTAGAGAACAATCCTTCTGGATTTTTTCTTCAAATCGGTGACATCTTTTATGGCGCTAGTAATTGGAAAAGGGATTTAAATAGGTCTGGAGGCCTTCCAGCCCTGTAGAATTTGCAAACACTGCACAGAATCCATAAGCAAACAGAATTTACAAAGAAACTCTCCCCTCTGGAATTATTCGAGGATCCAATTTGAAAGAGATTTTAGTTTATTCTGAGGTAGTGCCAGAAGGCCTTGAAAATAAGAACAAAGCAGAATCCAGGGTAGGGGGAATGCAGGGTGGGCATCGAGGGAGAGGTGCTTTCTGATAGAGGAAAAAAATATAAAAAAGACTGGTTCAATCATCTATCTGTGTCCGTGATAATGCAGTTTCAAAGTAAAGCTCTAGTCTGGTGTGGTGGTGCATGCCTGTATTCCCAGTACTTGGGAGGCTGAGACAGGAGGATCACAGGTTTGAGGCCAACCTCAGCAACTTAGAGAGATCCTGTTTCAAAATAAAAAATAAAATGGACTGGGGGAGTAACTCAGAGGTAGAATGCCCCTGGATTTAATTCCCCGGTATAAATAAGTAAATGAAAAAAGGTAAAGCACTAGTGCCTTGGTCCTTGGGGGCATCTCCCCTCAGGAGTGCTAGCATCGTCTGTCCAAAGTGTCTGCCTCTTGGAGAGTAGGCCCTCTGGGTGAAGGGGCTACACACAAGTCATTTCTGCATGTATGTAGATGTGCCCATGCACATTACACATTTATAGAACGCAGATTCTTTTTCAAGGAATTGGGCAGGGTGATATTCCTGGCTTTAATTAAACTGCTCATTCATTTTTAGAAACTCTCATGGGACACAGAGCCAGGCATACCTGTGTACCCAGGTGTAGAATCACCTGGCTCCCTCTGGAGGTGGACATTCTTTAACCTGAGAAGTAAGGGCAATATTCATTCTCAACTCTTTTCATTCACAACCACTTAAGGGCCTGGACATGTGTAGGGGCACTCACCCCACCCCCCACCTCAGAAGGCTATACTCAGAAGGTTCTCAAAAGCCTCAGGTGTTTCATATTTTTATTTTTTATACTTTCATTGGTGCATTATAGTCTCATATCATAATGTAGTTCATAGTGATAGTGACATACATGCACACAGCACTTGGTGGGCTTTCCCTTGCCCCCCCCATTCTCCCCTCTCATCCCCATACAGGGCACTGAGTTTGACATTGGAATTCTCACATATGTACATAATGTCTATGATAGTGATTCCTTCATCGATCCTCCCTCTCACACCCTAGACCTCCTCCCTAGACCACCTCCCTGGCTCCACTGGAATTTCTCCTCCATTATCTAAAGTCCCTCTGGTATCCTGATTACTCCCTAGCTTCTGCATATGAAAGAAAACATATGACCCTTCACTTTCTGTGACTAGCCTCAGGTTTTTAAAATAAATAAATAATTTTTATTTTATTTTTAATTTTTTTTTGCGGAACTGGGGATTGAACCCAGGGGCGTTCTATCTCCGAGCTACACCCCCGGCCCTATTTTTTATACTTTATTTTGAAACAGGGTCTCACGAAGTTGCAGAGGGCCTCACTAAGTAGCTGAGGCTGACCGCAAACCCAGATCCTCCGGTCTCCGCCTCCCAAGTACTGGGATTACAAGCATGTGCTACCACGTCCGGCTTAATTTTTATTTTAGAATAATTGCAATTAATGAACCAATAGTGATACATTACTATGAACAAAGTCTATACTTATTTTTCACCTAAATCCTTTTTCTGTTCCAGGATCTCATCCAGGATAGCACATGACTTTTACTGGTCATGTCTCTTTAGGCTCCTTTTGGCTGTGACTGTGTCTCAGATTCTCATTGTTTTTTATGACGTTGACGGTTTTGACGAGCGCTGATCATGTGCTTTGTAGAATATGATCAACTGCGATTTGTCTGATGTCTATCTCATGTGGATTTTGGAAAGGAAGACCACAGAGGTAAAGTGCCATTTTCATTACACACGTGCTATTGATGTAACTTAAAACTGTTGATGTAAAAAAAAAACTGTTGATGTTGACCTTGATCACCTGGCTGACGTGTTGGACAGGTGACTCCACTGTGAGTCCTTCATTAATTACCTCTCCCTCCCCTAGACCACCTCCCTTGCTCCACTGGGGTTTCTCCTCCATTATCTAAAGTCTTTCTTATATCCCAATTACTCCCTAGCTTCCACATATGAGAGAAAACATATGAACCTTTACTTTCTGTGACTGGCTAATCTCACTTAATGTAATATTCTTCAGGTTCATTCATTTTCCTGCAAATGACATAATTTTGCTCTTCTTTATTGCTGAGTAGAATCCCATTGTGTGTATATCCCATAATTTTGTAATAGATTCATCTGTTGATAGACACCTAGGTTGGTTCCATAATTTGGCTATTATGAATTGGACTGCTATAAACATGGATATGCCGGTATTACTATAATATTCTGATTTCAGTCCCTTTGGAAAGATACCCAGGAGTGGATCTTATGGTAGATCCATTTCCAGTTTTCTGAGGAATCTCCGCAATGATCTCCATAGTGGGTGCACGAATTTGCAATCCTATCAACAGTGTAGAAGAGTTCCTATTTCCCCATATGCTTGCCAGTATTTATTGTTGTTTGACTTCTTGATTATTGGCATTCTAATTAGGGTTAGATGGAATCTCGGTGTAGTTTTGATTTGCATCTCCATGATTGCTAATAATGTTGAATATTTTTTCATGTGTTTATTGGCCATTTGTATTTCTCCTTTCATGAAGTGTCTATTTTGTTCAATGGCTCATTTCTTGATTGGATTATTTGTTATTTTAGTGTTGTTTTATGTTCTTTGTTTATTCTAGATATTAGTCCTCTATCAGAGGAGTAGCTGGCAAAGATCTTCTGTAGGTTTTCTCTTTAGACTCTTGATGGTTTCCTTTGCTGAACAGGAACTTTTTAATTTAATGCCATTCCGTTTGTGGGTCTTATTGAGGAAGTTTCTACCAGTGCCTACATGATGGAGTGTTGGTCCAGTGTACTTCTCTAGTAATTTCAAGGTCTCTGGTCTGATTTCCAGGTCTTTGATCCATCTTGAGTTAACTCTTGTGCAGAGTCAGAGAGTGGGGTTTAATTCAATTTTTCTACAAATGGATAACCAGTTTTCCCAACACCATTTGTTGAAAAGGCTGTCTTCTCCCTAATGTAAGTTTTGGGCACCTTTGTCAAAAATTGATTGGCACTGTATTGGCACTTCTATTCTGTCCCACTGAACTCTGTGTCTGTTTTTGTGCCAATACCATGCTGTTTTTATTACTATTGCTCTGTAGTATAATTTGAAGTCAGGTATTGGGATGCCTCCTGCATGGTTCTTATTGCTGAGAATTTCTTTGGCAATTTTGGGTCTTTTGTTTTTCCAGATTGAATTTATGATTGATTTTTTCTAGCTCTATGAAGAATGACATTGGTATTTTAACAGGAATTGCATTGAATCTGTAGAGCACTTTTGGTAGAATGGCCATTTTGATAATATTTATTCTGCCTATCCAAGAACATGGGAGATCTTTCCATCTTCTAAGATCTCCTTCAATTTTCTTCTGTAGTGTTTTATAATTTTCATTGTAGAGGTCTTTTACCTCCTTGGTTAGGTTCATTCCTAGGGTTTTTTTAGGTTATTGTGAATGGAATTGTTTTCTGGATTTCTTTTTCAGTTGATTCATGGTTGGCATATAGAAAAGCTACTGATTTTTTAGATTGATTTTTGTATCCCACTACTTTGCTGAATTTGTTGATCAGCTCTAGAAGTCTTTTGGTTGAGTTTTTTTGGGTCTTTTAAATATAGGATCATGTACTACGGAAATTGTAGTGTTTTAACATGAATAGGTATTGAATATTGTCAACTGGCTTTTCAGCATCTATTGAGATGATCATGTGATTTTTGTCCTTAGTTGTATTTATGTGGTGAATTACATGTATTGATTTGCGTATGTTGAACTAGCCTTGCATCTCTGGAATGAAACCAACTTGGTCATGGTGTACATTTTATTTGATGTGGTTTTAAATGCATATTGCTAGTATTTTGTTTGGAATTTTTGCATTTTCAAGGGTATTGCTCTATAATTTTCTTTTCTTGAGGTATCTTTATTCGGTTTTGTTATTAAGTTAATACTCACTTCATAGAAAGAGTTTAGTAGAATTCTATCTCTTTCTATTTCATGGAATAACTTGTGAAGGATTGGGCTTAGTTCTTCTATAAAGGTTTTGTATAATTCAACTGGGAATCTTCCTGGACCCGGATTTTTTTTTTTTTTGATGGAAGGCTTTTTATTGATGTTTCTATTTCTGCTTGCTATTGGTAGGTTTAGGTTTTTTATGTCCTCTTGGTTCAATTTAAGTAGGTTTTATATGTCTAGAAATCTACTTCTTTCTTCTATGTTTTCCAGTTTATTGGAATATAGCTTTTTCAAATAGTTTCTGATGATCCTCTGGATTCCCTGCTGTCTGTGGTGATGTCTCTTTTTTCATTTCTTATTTTAGTATTTTGGGTCAATTCTCTCTTTTCATTAGGTTGGCTAAGGGTTTGTCAATCTTGTTTATCTTTTAAAAAAAACAGCTTTTTGTTTTGTTGATCTTTTGTATTTTCTTATTGTTGTTGTTCTCTATTTCATTGATTTCTGCTCTGATTTTAATTATTTCCTGCGTTCTACTGGTTTTGATATTAGTCTGTTCCTGTTTTTCTAGGGCTTTGAGGTGTATCATTAGATTGTTTACTTGGTGATTTTCTGATTTTCTTATGTGGGCACTCGGTGCCATACATTTTCCTCTTGAAACCACCATCAAAATGTCCCATAGATTTTGCTATGTTGTATATCTACTTTTTTTATTCTAAGAATTTTTTATTTTTCCCCCTGTTTCTTCTTTGATCCAATACTCATTCAAAAGTGTATCATTCAATCTCAATTAATTTATGTAACTGTTTTGGGTCTTCCTGTTGTTGATTTCTACTTTCATTCTTTTATGATCTGAAAAGACGCAAGGAATTACATTAGTTTTTTTTTTTAATTTGCTAGTACTTGCTTTGTAGACAAGATTATGGTCTATTTAGCTGTGAGCAGCTAAGAAGAATGTGTATTCAGCTGTTGTTGGGTGAAATACTCTATATATGTCTATTAGTTCCATTTTATTTATAGTGTTGTTTAGGTCTACTGAGTCTTTACTGATTTTTCTTGTCTGAAAGATCAATCCAGTGGTGTGAGAGGTGTGTTGAAATCTCCCAATATTATTGTGTTGGGGTCTAAGTCTTAATGTGTGGAAGAGTTTGTTTTATAAAAGCAGATGCAACCACATTTGGGGCATACATGTTTGCTATCATTATATCTACTTATTGGATTGTTTCTTTTATCTGTAAGAAACGAACTGCTTTCTCTCTTCTAATAATTTTTGGTTTAAAGTCTGTTTTGTCAGATATGAGAATTGCTCCCCCTGCTTGTTTTTGGTCTCCATTTGCATGGAATATCTTTTTCTATCCTTTTACTTTTAGTTTATGAATACCTTTGCCTGTAAGCCAACTTTCTTGCAAGCAGCATATAGTTGAATTATGGTCTTTAATCCATGTTACCAGTCTACGCCTTTTAATCAGGGAGTTTAGACCATTGACATTCAGTGTTATTATTAAGAGATGGTTTTTATTTCCTGTCATTTTGAGTTATATTTTCTGTTTGATATAGTGTTATTTTTCCTTCACTCAGTTGCTCATCTGGTAGAATTCATCCTTTCTCTGGTGCTGGTATTTATTTCTTGTTTCTTCTTTGTGTTTTATTTCTTTAAACATTTTATCTAGTTCTGGCTTTATAGTCATGAATTCTTTTAGTTTCTGCTTCTGTTTGGAGTTTTATATCTCTGTCAATTTTGAAAGATATTTTTCCTGGATATAGCAGTCTTGGTTAGAAGTTGTTTTCTATGAGGGTTTGGAGTGTATCATACCAAGACCTCCTGGCTTTCATCATTTGGATTGAGAAGTCTGGAGTGACTCTTATTGTTTTGCCCCTGAATGTCATCCATCCTTTCATTCTCAACACATGTAAGATTCTTTCCTTGACTTCAGTGTTAATTATTTTGATTATTATGTGACATGGAGAAGTTCTTCTTTGATCTTGTCTTATTGGTGTTCTTAATGTCTTCTGAATGTGGACATCCATCTCATTTTTCATATTTGGGAAACTCTCTGATATTATTACTTTGAAGAGGTTTCTAATTCCCTTGCTTTATGCTTCTAGACCTTTGCAATTCCTATTATCCATGTTAGGTCATTTCATATTATGTCAGATTTCTTGAACATTCTGGTAGAGTTGCATATTGTCTTCTTTATATTGTTGACTGTGTGGTCAGTTTTGAATGAACTGTCTTCTAAGAGTAAGGCTATTTTCCATGTGCTCCAGTCTGCCAGTGATCATTTCTATTGAGGATTTTATTTCATTTATTGTCTCCTTCATTTCACTCTGGATCTCTTTTTTATCCTTACTTAGGGCCTCAATTTCTTCATATATATATATATATATATATATATATATTCTTTCATAAACTGTATATATTTCTATGATTTCATTTCTAAGGTCTTTGATCATATTGAAAATCAAAATTGTGAATTCTCCTGGCATTTTCTCCAGCTCCATATTTGTGGAGTTGTTGGAGGTTATTGTTTTCTCATTAGCCTTAGTTCATATGTTTTCAGAATTCCTAGGTTTGTATATCTGTTGTGTTGGTGCGCTCTTCCTCTTTGTGTGGGAGTCTTATGTCTATTCATTGTCCCTTTATAATGAGTCTGGTGCTGGGGGTATATATTTGCCTCAACAAATAGGCCTCATATATTCATGATTTTTAGTTAGTCCCCCAGAACCTCTTTAATGGAATATAGTACTTAGCTAGTGCAGGCAAGCAGCAGTCTCTGATTGGCTGCAGACCTCCATTTTCTCTGGGCCCAAACTCAGCAGGACCAGAGACTATAACATTTCAAGCCTGAAGCCTGGCTGGCTGAGCTTTAATGCCCCAGGTGCACCACTATTACTTTTCTGGCTGCAATCACTCAAAACCCTACTGGTCTCTGGTCTCCCTGCTTATGAGGCCCAAACTCCACCAGAGGAGAGATTTTACTATTCTAAGCCTGAGGCATGGGTGGATGAGTTATTTAGTCCCAGGTACATCACTGCTGCTCTGGTAGCAGCAGTTACATGAGACCTTGCCTGTCATTGGCCTCAGAACTTGTTGTGCCCCCAACTCTGCCAGGAGTGAGTTTATAGCCTTCCAACCTGTGGCATGGTTGGCTGAGTTATTTTGCCCCCAAAACACCTTTGCTGATGATCCACTGGAGACCCTTCAGGGTCAGGGTAAACTGCTGACTGTAGGTCTCACCCAAGTGTTCTTTGGAACTGTCTGCTAATTCATGTTTCTGCTGTGTCCAACGGTAGCCCCTGCCCCCACCTCCACAGGATGGTTTTCAAACTCACAGATCCCACAAGTGTGGTCATTGCCACGCAAGTCCCTATAGTCATGCAGGCTCCTGCTGGGATGGTTTGTAAACTCAGTCTTGATGAGCCTGGTTGTAGCCACTCAGGTCCCTGCAGGAAGGGCCTGTAGTTTCTCAGTCCAGATGAGTTCAATTGCAGCCATAGGAGTTCACTGGGCAGTTTGACTGGGAGGTCTCAAGGTTTGTGGTCTTGAGGTATTTGAGCATCGAGAGAAGAATGTGATTGCTTTTTCATGCTGGCTCTCTGAAATCACTGGCTCAAAGGGATTTAGCTTCCTTTTTATGGGGGTTCATCTCCAAGAGCCACCGGATTTGGGCAGCCACCAGCTTCAGTGCAGGTTCACAAAATGGCTCTTGCCTCAGCTCTCCATTCACCAGATGAGACATTCAGAGTTCTTTTCCGTCCTCTACTCTTTGTGCTGCTTCCTATTCAGCTACATTTTGACTGACTTCCTTCTGTTGAGTTCTGACTGCTTTTCTTTTCTTTTTTCTTTTCTTTTCTTGCCAAGAAGCAGTCTTCCTGATGGTTGAGTTCTGAGTCTCAAAGCAACCGAAACATGCTGCCTTCCTCTATTCTGCCACCTTTCCAATCTATTTATATCTTTTATTCTTTTTCTTGATTTGTTGCATTCACTAGAACTTCCAGTATGACTCCCTTGCCTTGTTCCTGACCTTAGCAGAAAAATTTGAGTTTCTCAGCATTAATTATGATATTAATCGTAGATTTTTTGCAAATATTCTTTATCAAGTTGAGGAAGTTCCTCTCTAATTCTAATTTGCTTAGTTTTTTATCATAAATTAGTACTGGATTTTAACAAACACTTTTTCTGCATCTATCAATGATTATGTGTTTTTCTTCTCTAACCTATGTACTAGATTATTACAATTCATTTTTTAATATTCTACCAGCCTTCAAAACATGGGCTAATCCCACTTTTTCATGGAGTATAATTTTTTATATATTGTTATACTTGACTTACTGATATTTGGGGTTTTTTGCATCTGTATTTGCAACAGAGATTGGTCTGTTGTTTTCTTGTGATGTCTGTGTCTGGCTAAGTGTTAATGTAATGCTTGTCTCATAAAATGAGTTAGTTTTATCTCTGCTTCTATGTTCTGGAAGATATTATAAAAAAATTTGGTGTAATCTCTTCCTTAAATGTTTAGTAGAATTCACCAATAAGCCCTTCTGAACCTTATGCTTTCTATTTTGGAAGGCTATTAATTATTGATCCAAGTCATCTAATAGATAAAGGACTATTTAGATTAACCACTTTTAAACTGACTTAGAGTCCCATTGTAAGTAATTTTTTAAATATCTGCCTTAGTTGTTGTTTGTATGTCTAAAAAACAGGGTTTTCCTATATTCCACATTGAGAATTAGTAATAACCAGGTTTTTACCTCAGATCCAGTCTTTATGACCTACTAATTAAACAGAAACTATTTCTCTATAAAAGAGTTGCCCTGCTAATTTTAGCAGAGAAATGTCTGTGAGTTCTATGCTGAAGGAAAAAAATGCAAAGGTTTTGGAATAAAACTGACTTGGGTTTCAAATCTGGACCTTCCACATAAACATTCTGGTGTGACCTTGATAATCACCATTTGCCTCCTAGAAAAGAGGATGGTATTAATCTCATAGAATTATCTGAGTATGATATGAGAGACTAGCAATTGGCCTTTTTTCCTTCTGATTCCTTGTTATTCCTATTGCCTTGAATAAATGGAATAATGATTGTTCTTCATTACATAACTTCATTAGCTTGTCTGTCATTAATTGATTTGTGTTGAATAACTTCTCTACAGGGTCTTACAGTTTTATAACAATCTTTTATACAAAATGATGAAAAAGTCTAGAAACCAAAGTCAAATTTCAAGTCTTGACTTTTAAAGCCAGTCTTTCAGAATACCAACCTTTTGTTTTCTCAAACAACACTGGGGGAAATCTGTCTAACTGTAAGGAATAATGACTGATTGGCATAATACTGGAATTCAGGTTTCACTTTGCCTTCTCTATAGTGAAGAGAAAGACATTCATGTCAAACTGCTTTTCAAAGGAGCCAACCTTTTTGCCTGGAAACATTTAAAACACATTTAAACAGAACAGAAAACTGTAGATGGTAATGTCATCATTATCAGTAATAGGATGGTTTCTATAAAAAGGTAGGTGTTAACGTTGACATGGGAAAGAGCTGGGAAGGTCATTAATTATTTTGCAAGCATTGTATGCATATTAGAGGTTGGTACTGATGCAGGAACTGGAGATACAGCTCCTAAGAAATGCAAGATACTTCCCTTGACTGATTAGGAAAAAACAAGGAGGATTCATCCCCTTAGGAAATAAAAGGAATCTTTGCCAGGCCACAGCTTTCCTTTTAGTTTTCCATGAGGTGTCAAGGGTTAGAGATAAAACACTTTTAGCCATTTTATATCAAATGCAAAAGAGAGATGCAGTTTTGAATAGCATAGGGTCCAGAGACACACATAAGACCCAGTAACAACACACCTTACTTCCCAGTCAAGATATTAACTGTGTGTGATTTTTTTAAAGGCTTAAGACAAAGGAATTGGGTTTGGCAGCTGGCTGAATGTTCTAAGGTCACATTAAGGTGGTAAGATGTACAAAGTGAATTCCAAAAATTAAAGGTTGCAAGCATGGAGAAACTAAAGTTTCCCCTTAAGAGTAAGAACAAATAAGGATGCTCTGTTAGGACTGGTATCTCAAGATAGTATTGGTTAATGTGTAGGGAAAGAAAAGGAAATAGTTTTAAATATTGAAAAGAAAGAAATAAAACTGTCATTATTTATAGATACTATTATCATCTATCTAGAAAAACCAATACAGTCAACAAACTTGTGGTAGAAAACTATTTGAAGTAATAAGAGAGTTCAGCAAGATATCTGGATAGAAGATCAATCTAGAAAAATCAATATCATTTCTCCAATCCAGTAGTTACTGACTCAAAATAAAATTTAAAATGGAATTATATAAAATAATAATACTAGAAAGGATTTAGGCATTAACTTAATCAAGAATACACACAGTTTCTGTGAAGAAAAATTTAAAACTTTTATGAAGAATATAAAAAAATAATTATTTGAATAAATGAAGACATTCCATGCTCTTTGGTGAGCTGTTTTGATATTATAAAAGTGGCTATTCTTCCTACATTGATCTAAAATTCAATAAAACCCAATAAAAATACTAGTTGGATTTTCACAAAGAAATCCATTGAACTTAATCTAAAATTTATAATGCAGAATAAATGTGTGTAAAGAGACAAATCAATCTTTAAAAAATAAAAAGATCAAAGAAAGGGAACTTAGGGAACTTGCTCCACCCAATATTAAGATATCCTGTTAACTGGGACCATATGAAATTGCCAGGTGTTTTAGATTAAAAATGACTGAATATTAGTAATTTAATATTATTTAAAGTATAAAAAATTGTTATGATTATGTCTAAAAACTATCATTGGTAAAAAGAAAATGGATAACTGAAGCAATGGAATAGAACAGAGAATATAAAATAGACTTGTGTATATAGGAAAACTTGGTTGGAAAAGAGGGCATTGCAAATCAATGGAGAAAGTATATCTTGATTAGCAGATAATGTAGGAAAAATTATATGGAGAAAAAATATTGAAAAAACATTTTTCTCACCATATACAGAAAAAATAAAGCTAATCCTCTTCCTACAAACACTGTATACAAATATGGACCCAAGATGAACTGAAAACTTTACCATGAAAGGTAAATCTCTGAAGTTCATAGAATAAAATATAGGAGAAGCATCTTTGTGAACACAGGACAGGGAAAGACTAAAATAATATAATATGTAGCTAAAAACTGTTTAATTTGATCATATCAAAATTAATAACTTCTTTTTATTAAGGAATACCTCAACAAGCTTAATAAATATCATATAGGGCAGAAGAAGAATATGCAATATTCAAAGAGCAATTAATGTTAAAAATATCAGGGCTATTCCTTCTAGTCAAAAGAAACCAATAGCAACTAAAAATAAAAAGATAGGCAAATGACATGAGTAGGAAATTTTCAATATAGAACACTCACAACACTAATAAGCACAGGAAGAAATGCTCAAAATAATTAAAAGCCAGAGAAACACTAGTTAAATCCATACATACAAGACTGCATAAAAGAGAAGACTATATAATGCTAAGCTCTGGTAAAAGATTGTAGAAAATAAAGAACTCTAATACATTACTGATAGGACTATAGTCTGATACAGCCATTTCAGAAATCAATCTGGTTTTACTAAATCAAGTTTAAAAAGCATGTATTCTAATACTGTAAGATACAGATTCCTGGGATTGATACCAGAAACAAAGTTGAGTCAAGTGAGCATGTATATGTAGGCAAGGCTTAAAGGTGTGTGTGTGTGTGTGTGTGTGTGTGTGTGTGTGTGTGCTCATGTGCTCACGTGCCTTGAGAAGGGGATCAGCACTGATTGGGAGAGAAATCAGGCTGACCACTGTTATGGTTTGAAAGTAAAATGTCCCCCAGAACTCATGCTCTGAAGGCTGGGCAGGGCTGGAGGTGGGTCCCTGAATGTGTGTCCTTGGCGACTATATATGTCCCTCACTCCCTCCCCTTGTCTCTCTGCTCCCTGCCAGGATGCCCTGAGGAAGTGCATCTGGGACACAAGCTGGCCTAAAAATGGACTATGACCTCTGAACCTCTCTAGATCTATAAGCAAATAAATATATCTTCCTCTGCGTTTTTAGTGTGTATCACAGTGGTGATAATACTGACTGAAACAACTACTCAGTGAAGGAACGAGACTTTTATTAGTTTGCTGGGGTGGGCAAAGATCTGATGATATTTTAGTGGTCATGAGCATGATTTCAAAGGATGTTTTCTTGTACAAACAGCCTGGCCTTGAGAAACGAGCAGTCAGTTTGTCCCAGGAATTGTTGTAATTTTCTTCTATCTGCGCTGCCATCCTGCATAAACATCTTTGCCTTCTAATACAGTTTTAGCTGCTGAGAGAGTGGAGATAGCAGAAATCACATACAATGCTTTTAATGATTAACAGGTTAAGGGCCCAGTAGTTATTTGCCTTTCGTGGTGACCTTAACAGTCTCATTTGTCTTCTTTAGTTTAATTTTCAAGTGATATAGCCAAGTCATCCTAGATTTCTGATGCACCTGGTCTCTGAGGTCCATAAAATTCTTTGGTAGAGTGAGAAGTGTAGGGAAGAACACATACCATACTTCCAAAGGTCATGAGTTAAGGCCTTGGGAGTGCATCCACCCTTTGTCCCCATGGTGATCCGTCTCAGGCTTATATGCCAAAGCCATTATTATACAGAGTCACAAGAGGATGCGGCCAAAGCTGCTACTATGATTTTCTATGCAACAAGGATCTGCATGCAACCAAGATGTCCACTCTGGGAGAGATTATAGGTAAAATGATGTGGATGCGCATTTGTGGGCTATAATGTTGTAACTGGAAGAAATATGTGTTATTCTGGAAAAACATGATGGTATACCCATAAAAGTGGCTACTATATATAAAAAATGCCTGAAAAAACAAGCATGGGTGAGGATGTGAAGAAAGTGGAACTCTTGTGCAGTTAGTGGGAATGTGAAATGATATACCACTGTAAAAATAATGAGGTAATTCCTTAAAAAGTTAAAATACAGTTTCCATATAACCCATCAATTATACCCCTGGCTACATATCCAGAAGAATTGAAAGCAGAGATTTAAAAATATATTTGTATACCCATTTTCATAACAGAATTATTCACAATAATCAATAGACAGAGGCAACCCAAGGGTTCATTGATGGGTAAATGGATAAAATGGAATATTATTTGATCTTAAAAAATAAGAGAATTCTAATACATGAAACAACATGGTTAAACACTGAGGATACTAAGTGAAATAAGTCATTCACAAAATGACATATACTGTATCATTCAACTTACATGATGGATCTAGAATAGTCAAATTTACAGAAATAGAAGGTAGAATAGTTATTGCCAAGTATTGGGGAATAAAGGAAATGAGAAATTATTATTTAGTGGATACAGAGTTTCAATTTTGCAAGATGAAAATAGTTCTGTGGATGAATGGTGGTGATAGTAAATCAGTGTAAAGGTACCATTGAACTGTACACTTAAAATGGATACTATTGTAATTTTTATATTATGTGCTTTTACCACAATTTTGATAAAACATGATGGTTGGTGAAAAAGTAGGAAATAAAATTTTACATAAATAGATAGACACCATTTACATGCATTTCAAAATGTTTTCATACAAGTGACATCACACAAAATGGTGAAATAGGAAGCTCTTTGAGTGGCTCCCTCCAACAAAGCAACCACTGAACTTGAAAAAGCATTTTAAAACAATTATCTCAGAACTCTAGAACCTGATTAGACACTTATTTTTGTACTTTTTTGGTGCATTGTAATTATACATCATATTGTGGTACAGAGTGATAGGACTTGGTGCATTTCCCCCTGTGTCCCACCTCCTCTCTGTTCCCTTCCCCGTACATATCATTGAGGTTGGTATTGATAATTTCATATATGTACATAACATTGCTTAAACTATTGCCTTCATTACGTCTCTATCCTCCACCATTCCCTAACAATCCCCCCATCGCTCCATTGAAGTCTCTACTCCTTTATCTGAGGTCTCTTTTTTTCCCAATTTTTCTCTAGCTTTCACATATATAAGAAAACATACAAATATTTGCTGAGACTGGATAATCTTACTTAGCATAATATTCTCAAGTTCCATTCATTTTCTCGAGATGATGTAATTTTGTTCTTCTTTATGGCTGAATAAAATTCCATAGTGTGTATATACCACAGTTTTGTGATCTATTCGCTCTGTTGATGGACACCTAGGCTGGTCCCATAATTCGTTTATTGTGAATTGTGCTGCTATAAACATGGATATGCATGTATGTAATATTCTGACTTCAATTCTTTTGGAAAGATGTTCAGGAGTGGTATAGCTGGATCAAATGAAAAAATGTTCAATATCATTAGCGATCAGGTTGCTAGTGATGAAAATGAAAATGATAAATCAAAAGCAAAACTACTAATGATAAATGAAAATCAAAACTACCTGAGAGTTTATCTAACTCCAGTTAGAAGGGCCATCATCAAGAACACAATAATAAATGCTGGCGAGAATGTGGGGAAATAGGAGTTCTTATACACTGTTGGTGGGACTGCAGACTAGTACAGTCGCTATGGAGATCAGTGTGGAGGTTTCTTAGCTGATTGGACACTTATAACAATTATGGGAGTGTTAGATGATCTCAGAGGCTGCTATTCCAAGAAAAGAGGGTGTCATCCATGAACCACCAATATTTCCTATTCCTCAGCCAGCCCACCCCACCCCACCCCCAGCTGGGAGATAGCTTCACACATTCCTGGAGCAGCTAACTGGTATCAGACTGGGAAATGGGAAACTTCTCCAACTATCTGGCATTGATGGTGCCCCGAGTACTCTGAGAGCTATCTGCCTTGATTGCAGCTCTCTCAACAGCAACAGCTGTCCCCAGCAACATCTCTCAAAAGATTAAAGGACTGATGTCCTTTTTGTTTCTTTGTTTCTCCTTTTGGAGCCAGACATCAAAAAAATAATCTTTTTCAGATCACTAAATGACAATAGAGCTATCTGTACAAAAGTCTAGTTACTACACACAATATGGAGTCTTTTTTGCAAATGTAGTTTAGAAAAGTAAGACTGCTCTAGCTTTCAACATAAGAAATATATAGTCCTTAAGGTATTGAAGAACAAAATTTCAGACTTTACCATGTTGTAATATTCAAAATATCTACCAGTTCTCAGTAACAACGATAACAACAAAATCACAAGCAATACAAATAAATAGAAAAATATATCCCATTCACATAAAACAAATTTTTGACAAAAACCATCCCTGAGAAAGCACAGATATTTGAATCACTAAGAAAATTTATGAATCAAAAAATATACTGCCTAAAATATACTAAAAGAATTAAAGGAAATTGAAAAAAATGATGTATGAAGAAGATGAAAATATCAATAAAGAGCAATTATAAAAAGGAGCCAAACAGAAATTCTGGAGCTGAATACACAACATCTCAAATGAACCTAGTAAAGGGGTTCAGTAGCAGATTTGAATAAGTTTTTGTGTGTGTGTGGTACTGGGGGTGGAACCCAGGGGCCTTCTATCTCCAGGCTATACCTACAGCCCAATTGTATTTCTTATTTGGAAACAGGGTCTCGCTAGGTTGATGAGAGTCTCAGTACTTGCTGAGGCTGTCTTTGAACCTGCGATCCTCCTATCTCAACCTCCCAGGTACTGGGATTACAGGCATGCACCACCATGCCAATAAGACATTTGAAATGATCAAGGAAAAGGAGAAAAAAGAATGAATACTAAACAAAACCTGACGGACATTTTATACACCAACAAGCATACCAATATCAGCATAATAAGAGTTCCATAAGAACAGAGAAAGAAAGAGGCAGGGAAAATATCTGAAGAAATAATGATGAAAACATTCTAAATCTGAAGGGCATGAATACAGATTCATGTCTATGGACTATGAATAGAAAACTCAAAGATATCCATATTGAGACATTATTGTTAAAAGGTAAGATAAAGAATATTAAAATTTGCAAGAGAGAAATGATATGTCATCTAAAACGGATCCTCTGTAAGATTAGCAATTTATTTCTTACCAGAAATTATGGAAGCCAGAGGCAGTAGGACAACATATTTAAAGCCCCCCCCAAATTAAACAAGAGTTCTATTTCTGGTAAAAGTTTTCTTCAAGAATGAAGGAGAAATTAAAACATTTAAGGAAAACTCAAGTTGAAGCCAGGTGTCATGGTGCATGCTTGTAGTCCTAGTACTTGGGAGGCTGAGACAGGAGGATCACAGGTTCACAGCCAGCTTCAGCTACTTAGTGAGGCCCTCCACAACTTAATGTGGCCCTGTTTCAAAATACAAAATAAAATAGGCCTGGAGGTAGAACTCAGAGGTAGAATGTCCCTGTGTTCAATCTCTAGTACCACACACAAAAAAAGCCCTGAAGTTGAGAGTGTATATTAATAGTAACCTTTTCTAGGAAAAGTGCTGAAAGGAACCCTTCAGACTGATATGAAAGGACACTAGACAATAACCTAAAGCATGAGAAGAAATAAACCACCCTGGTAAAATAAAGTATATAGGTAAATAAAAGCCAATATTATTTTATTTTTGATTTGTAACTCCTCTTTTTATATGATTTAAAAATCAAATGCATAAGCAGTAATTATAAATCTATGTTAAAGAACACATAATGTATATAATGTGTATAATGTGTATAAATCTATGTTAAAGAATGTTGAAGAACACATAATGTGTTCTTTATTGTCTGTGACAATAACAATATAAAAGGGAAAAGATAAAGATGTATAGGAGCAGATAGAGTATATATTATTGAAATTTATTTGGTATTATTCTAACTAGATTGTTATAAATTTAAGTTGTTAATTTTGATCCCAAAATGAGCACTAAGATGATAACTAAAAATATACAGAAAAATAAGGAACAAGTGTATAAAAATGGTACATTACAAAAAATTAACTAACTGCAAAAGCAGTATTAGAGGAAATGAGAAATTTTTAAAACTCTAAAATATGTAAAACAAATGGTTAAATGGCAGAGGTAAGTTCTTCCTTACTAGCAATTACTTTACATATAAATGGATTGAATTCTCTTATTAAAAGGCAGAATTGGAAGATTAGATTAAAAGTCATCTTTCATGTATATGATGTCCACCTGAGATTCAAAGACACAAAAGAAAAAGATAAGATATTCCAAGAAAATAGTAACCAAAAGACATCAGGCAAATTAGACTTCAGGTCAAAAAGTTTATAAGAGTTTATCTTAAAATTATATTTAACAAAAGGTTCAAATGAACATGGATATATAACAATTATAAACATATAGGCATCTAACAACAGAAGTAAAACTTAACAGGATTGAAGGGAAGAAACAGTTCTATGATAATAGCCAGAGACTTCAATACCACACTTTCAATAGCAGACAGACCAACCAGACAGAATATCATTAAGGAAACAAAGAAGTTGAACAACACTATAAACAAATCAGACCCAACGCAGAACACTCTAACCAATAGCGACAAAATACATATTCTCAAGTTCATATGAAACATTCTCTAGGATAGACCATATGATAGTTCACAAAATAATTCTTAAGAAATTTTAAAGCATTGAAATCATACAAAGCATATCTTTAACACAGTGGAATGAAATTACAAATCAGTAATAGAAGGAAAGCTAGAAAATTAACAAATATGTGCAAGTTAAACAATAGGATATTTAGAGCTATAAATGATTACATTTAAAAAGAAGAAAGCGCTCAAGTCAATAACCAAACTGAACACCTCGAGGACCAAAAAAAGATGAAAGTAAACCCAAAGCTAGCAGAAGGAATGAAATAAAGATTAGAGTGGAGGTCAATAAAAATGAGGACTGATCAACAACTTAAAAAACTTAATAAAATTAAAAGTTGATTCTTGGGAAAGATCAACAACATTGGCAAATCTTTACCTAGGCTGAAAAAGGAAGAAAGAAAGAAGATTCGAATTAACAAAATCAGAAATGACAGTAGAGACATTATGCTCAATTTTATTGAAATAACAAGGATAGTAAGAAACTACTATGAAAAATTATATGCTTTGTATGCACATTGGATTTCCTGTGTAAAATAAATAATAATGGAACAAACGGAAAGATACCTCATGTTCATGAACTAGAAGACTTAATATTGTTAAGGTGATAATACTAACTAAAGCTATCTACAGTTTCAATGTAATCTATCAAAATCCCATTTTATACTAAAATATAAAAACCCATCCTAAAATTCATAAGGAACTTCAAATGATTTCCAAATAGATCAAACAATCTTGAAAATGAAGCAAAAATTAAAGGACTCACTCTTCCCAATTTCAAAACTACTTCAAAGCTACAGTAATAAAAATAGTGTGGTACTGGTATAAAGATATTGGATTTTTATTAGGTATATGGGCCAATAGAATAGAATAAAGAAGCTGGGCATGGTGGTGCATGCTTGTAATCCCAGTACTTGGGAGGCTGACACCGGAGGATCTGTGTTCGCGGCCAGCCTCAGCTACTTAGTGAGGTCCTCCACAATTTAGTGAGACCCTGTTTAAAAATAAAGAATAAAAAATAGGGTTGGGGGTGTAGCTCAGAGGTAGAATGCCCCTGGGTTCAATCCCCAGTACCACAAAAAAAAGAATAGAATAAATAATCTAGAAATAAGTCTTCAAATATGTGGCCAATTGATTTTCAACAAGGGTGCCAGGACCACTTGATAGAAAAGCAGTCTTTCTTTTTTTTATGTTCATTTATTGGTGCATTGTAATTACACATTTTGATATATGTCAGGGTATGAACATCATACATGCACACATTGCACATTTAGCCCTCCCTCCAATCCCACCTTATTCCCTCCCTTTCATGCTCCGGATAGTGATTGAGTCTTATAGGTTTGTGTATGTACATCAAAGCACAGATGGTAATGGCTGCACAACATTGTAAATGCATTAGTACCACCAAATCGTACATTTAAAATGACTCAAACATGGTAAACTTTGTGTAATGTGTATTTTTCAATAAAAATACACTCACATACAACAGTAATGCCCATTTTGAACACACAAACAAGAAGGTACACTTTAAACCAATTTTCTGTGAAGTAAGGGGGAGAGATTTGGTAGAAAAGGCCTAAGTTTAAGAGAAAAATGGATGGATAGCAAGAAAGAGGCTTAACAAGAACCAGTGATGAATAGTGGACCATGAAATAAGAGATATTGCACTGAACTCTCTGCACCTGAGGTCTGAAAGAAAACCAAAGACAACCAAAATACCCGAGTGACTCAGATGATGAATGGTCATTTGAATCTAAGCAAAGCACTTGTGTCCTTTTGGATAACAATATTCTCATAGCATATCATTCCAGCTTAGAATACTTAATTCCAAGAAGAGTTCTTGAGAGATAAGTAGAAATGTGTTCTAAAGCTAGAAGACACATTTAATTGAATTATGGCTTTATGACACTTCTCTTATATTGATGAATTGGTCCTCCTCTTAATTCTTATAGGACTTTTTATTCATGATAGTTGCAATGGACTAAAGATGGTAAAAAAAAAATTCTTTGACATTCCTCCTGCAAAAAGATGGAGTTGGCTTCCCTTCCTTTAGAATATGAGTGGGCTGTGACAACTTTGACCTATAGAGACAGTAAAAGTGACATTGCATGGTTTCCAGAGTCAGGGTATAAAAAGCTTTGAAAAGATCTACCTTGGTTCTTTTGAATACCTCTCCCCTTGACCCTGGAACTACCCTGTCAGAATTCAACCACTCCAATATGAACACACTGGAGAGATCATAAGCAGCTGCTCCAGGCTATGGTCCCATCTGAGCTGCCTTAGCTATGCCAGCCATGCCCCACTAAGACACCCACTGAGTGTCAACAAGAAGCCAGCAAGAAAGACTTGTTCAGCCATGCCCAGTCAGAATGTCTGACTCACAAGCAGTAAATACAGTCATAACAAATTGTTTTAAACATGGACCCCTGGGGACACTTACTACGTGGCAATAGGTAACCATGATAGCAGTCATTTACTGCAATCACTTATACTCATTTTACTGTAATTTATGCTGGAGTTCCTCTTTATCCCCAGGCGATATGTTCTAATGCCCCCATGGAGACCCGAAACCTCAGATAGTACCACATTCTCTATATATCTGATAACCCAGAAGACTACTAAATGTCTGATGGGCAGGTAATATATATTCTGGACAAAGGGACACCTCCCAGGTGGGATGGAGCAGGACAGCAATATATCATCACACTACTTAGAATGGCATGCAATGCAAAACTTATAAATTGTTTACTTCTGGGATGCTCCAATTAATATTTTCAGACTGAATTTGAGGACAAGTAACTGAAACTGCAGAATGTGAAACTGTAGATAAAGGGGGATGACTGTATTACAACCTTAAATATATGTCTATCTAGAAAAAACTGCTAATTCAAAGTGTTTATTTAACATTTTTACCATTTTCTGTATGCCAGATACGTACACATGGATAAAAATGCAAATACTACAAAATAGTATCTTTTTACCATGTATGAAAAATAAGTATATTCTCATTCTTCTCTCTGCACTACTACTCTGTCCCTTTAGACAATTTTTGTTAGAGTTTCTTATTAATTCTCCCACATGTATTCTGTGCATATGTTACATTAATATTTACATTTATCCATTCTTATTTACACAGAAACACAAATATGACCTTATGCTTGTTGGCTAACAAATGGTTTGGCGATAGATCTGTACTTGTTTGTACTGTAGAAGAATGAGTATATAAAGAGCTGCCATATTCTTTTTCACAGTTGTGTGTAAGCAACGTCTGGATGGCTACTGCTGCAATTTATTTAACCAATCCCACTTGATTGTTTCCACTCATGTAACATTACAAACAATGCTGCGATGGATAATTGTGCATTTTTCCAAAAGTATCATTTCTGGGCTCAAGGATATATGCACTTTAAATTTTGATGTATATTGACAAATTGTTCCTCAGAGAATTTGCATGTATTCATACTTCATCAAGAATAGAGAAAGGCACCCATGTAAATCAAGCATTATGCTTTCTACAAATCTGATTGGTAGGTATGTATTTATTTCATTATGGATGATAGACAATATATTTTCTTCTGTTATATATACATACATGCATATATATGTACATTTATATACATTTGTATGCATATGTGTATACATATCTATAGTATATACATGAACTCACTGTTCATGTCTTTTGTCTATTTTCCAGTGGGTAATTACATATATTTAATCATTTGTAAGAGCTCTTTACATTGCAATTTGATTTTTGTCATATTAAATACATGGTTCTAGCTTATTTGTCTTTTAATATACTTATATTTTTACCATGCATAAATTATAATTTTACTAACTCAAATTTGTCACCTTATCAATTTTTCCTTTACAGTGTCCAGCCTTCCCTACTCTTAGATTTGTTTTCCGTTTATTTATTTGTTTGTTTGTTTTGCAGTGTTGGGAATCTAATTGAGGGTCTCATGCCTGCCAGGCAAGTGCTCTACCACTGAGCTCCATCTCTATCCTAGCCTTTAATTAGTTTTTTAAATTCCATTTTCGTCTACTGTCTTTTCAGATCCAAATTTTATATTTAATTATATTTAAGTAATGCATAATTTATATACAGTGAAATGTACAAACATTAAGTGTGTAGTTCAGATAGTCTAACAAATGCATACATCTGCGTGACCCATAACACTACCAGAGTAAATTTCCACTTCCTTCAGAAAGCTCCTGTATATCCCCTCTCATTTGCCTTCAAACCTTGCATTTTAAGCATCAGTTTTCAGATTTCTTTCACCTCTAATTAGTTTTGCCTACTCTTAAATTTCTTACAAAAAGGATTGTGAAGAAAATACTTTTTTGTTTTCATCTTTTTTCACTCAACAGAATGTTTTTTAGATTCATGAATGTTGTTGTGTGTATTATTAATTCACTTACCTTTTATTTATGAGTAGAATTCTATTGTATGAATATACCACAATTTACTTATCTGGTCTCTTATCGATGAATACTATGGTTTTTACAATTTCTAGCTAATCCGTATAAATTAAACATTTTTGTACAAATTTTTGGCAGAAATATTTACATTTCTCTAGAGTAAGCAATTCAAAGTGCAATCTCTGAGTATGTTTTGATTCTTTACAACAAGTACAACAACAAACTAGCTGGGCATGGTGGCATACTCCTGTAATCCCAGTACTTGGGAGGCTGAGACAGGATCACAGGTTTGAGGCCAGCCTCAGCAATTTAGCAAGGCCCTCATCAACTTAGTGAGACTCTATTTCAAAATAAAAAGTTAAAAAAGGGCTAGATGTTTAGCTTGGAGTAGAATGTCCCTGGGTTGTTTGATCCCTAGTACTAAAAACCAAACCAAACACAAACAAAAACTGTAAGAAACTTTTTTTTATATGTGGTACTGGGGATTGAACCCAGGGGTGTTCGACCTCTGAGCTACACCCCCAGCCCTATTTTTTATTCTTTATTTTGAAATAGGGTCTCACTAACTTTCGGAGGACCTCACTAAGTAGCTGAGGCTGGCAGCGAACCCAAGATCCTCCTGTCTCAGCCTTCCAAGTACTGGGATTGCAAGCGTGCGCCACCACGCCCAGGTTATAAGAAACTTTTTAAGTCTTCCAAAGTGGTTATGTGAGTTAACACTCCACTATCAGTTGAAGGTTTAGTATTCACTCTACAATAGTTACTACATGACTGTTGAATGCTAGCATAGTATAATTTGTATTGCTGCTGACTAATGATTCTGTGAATTTTTAAATGTGTTTATTGGTCACTAAAATATTTTTAAGTATCAGTTCAAGTCTTTGCTTATTTCTATTGGGTTGTTTTCTTATTGTTTCTTATTATATAATATATCATCATGTGTAGATATATCCTATGTAACATACATAGAAATACATACATGCTCTAGATGCAGTCCCTTTGTTGGATATGTATTACTATGGTTTTGAAGTATCCGTCAAAGTCCTATGTGTTAAAGACTTCACCATCAGTCTGTGGCACTATTAGGAGGTGGCGGAACCTTTAAGAGGTGGGGCTCAGTAGAAGGAAGTTAGGTCATTGGGGATGTGCCCTTGAACAGGATGCTGGGACCCTCACCCCTTGCTATCTCTCTTGCTTCCTGACTGCCATGAGGCAAAAAGCTCTTCTCCTCCATGGACCCCCACCTGTGATGTACTGCTTTACCCCTAGCTCCAAAGTGGCAAAGCAAGCCAATCGTGGATTGAAACCTTTACAATCATAAGCCAAAGCAAATCTTTCTTCTTTAAATTATCTCTGGTATTTTTTCACAGTAATGGAAAGCTGAGCAACACATGTGTATTGTGGATATTTTCTCCCAATCTGTAGTTCTGTGGTTGTTGTCTCCTCCTCCTCCTCCTCCTCCTCCTCCTCCTCCTCCTCCTCCTCCTTCTCTCTCTAGCTCGTTAGTGTGAAAGGCCTTCCAAAGAACACAAGTTTTGAAATTTGATGAGTTCAATTTACCAATAATTCTTGCTATGTGTACACAGGCACACACATTCACTATTATTCTTCTGATTAATAATCTTGAGGATCTCAAAGAAGTTATTTTTTCCTATTCAATGCATAGTTGTAAATATTATAGCTGACAATTTGTCACTAACCAAAAGATTACTATTAAAACCACAAACACACAAAAATGTTTGTCAGGATGAAACAAGATAGTTTGGAACTTACAGCCCTTCTCATTCTGAGCACTCACTAAACCAGGTGTTTCCATGTTTGAGATGATGCATGCATTTCCA
Organism: Glis glis; assembly: GCA_004027185.1. NCBI lineage: Eukaryota > Metazoa > Chordata > Mammalia > Rodentia > Gliridae > Glis > Glis glis. The sequence goes on from PVJS01004742.1 coordinate 61,869, forward strand.
AAAGGAGAGATTCTTCTTGAGTTCTTCGCTAAAAGTCATTAACTCCTTGCCAGGGAGGCTGGGAACAGAGAAACTTGACACTAATGTGTCAGTACCATCGCCAACTGAAGACGCAACCAGGGAGAATAACAAATCTCAAAATTATTATATCAGCAAACTTATTAGTTTAAGTTTATCAGATGCTTATCCAGCTATCCAAGAGTATATTTTGTAGAAAGGATATATTATCCTTTACTATTATATCTCCCATTTGAGATGGAGAAAAGGGGTATTAATACAGCCAAATGGCTTATTCAGGTCACACAGTGGTGTAGGAAGGAAATGAGCCAGAGACAGCTGCCAGTTTTCATGGTGCGCACCCCAGCTCATCCAGCCTGATACAGGCAGCCATCTATCTTTGCTGCCACCAGGTCTTTGAGCTTCTGAATTTCCCTTGGAGAGCCCTGCCTTCTGGTACACTCCTAAAGAACACATTCTCAGTGCTTCCCTATGCCAGGATGTCTTGGCCCATCTCAGGCATATTGATTAAAACTCAGGGAAAACTTTTTTGAGTCAATTTTTTCAAAAGAAAGAAAAACACTCAGGCACAACTGAAAAAAAAAAAAACCAAAAGCCTTAAATTCTGTTCATAGATTTGGGTTTGTGCCAGACTAGAGGGAACAACTTGCAAATTCTTCTTCAGAAGCTGTCAGAATATTTGCCACAAGTTTGCTCTGACTCAGCTCTCTGTAGGAAAGACACATTGCTACAGCCGATTCATCAATCAACTCTTCCTTGTCCAAGAGCAGTCACAGAGCCACCTTTGGTTCTACTCGACTCAGTTCAAGGAAGGGGTGCTGTGGTCAGAGTGGACCCACACACAACTCCCAAAACTTAATATATATTGAACTGCTCAAGGAATGGCAACCAGACTTGTGTTCTTCACTCTTGGATATGGATTCTTCCCAAAGGCTTTGAATAAAAACAGGTGTTTAGGGGAAAGGGAACAATTGAGAAAATGTCAAATTGCTAGGTGCTTCTTTTTGCATGATGATTCAACATCAATTTAAAAAAAGAGATGACATCAGTATTGTGTTAGTCAGATTTTTGTTGCTGGGACAAAATATCTGATGAAAACAACATAGAGGATGAAAGATTTAGTTTGGTTCATGGTTTCAGAGGTTTTAGTCCATCTTGGGCTGGCTCCTCATTCACCCTGGCACGAGTGCAAGGCAGAGGAAAGCTGCTCAGCTCACGGCAGCTGGGAAGCAGAGAGACAAAGAGGAAGGGTCTGAGGACAAGATACAGTCCTGAAGGGCATGCCCTCATGGACCCAGTTCCATAGCTTCCACCACCTCCCAGCAGTCAGTTCAGATCTCAATGGATTAGTCCACTGATGAGGTCAGAGTCCTCAGGATCCAGTCCCTTCCCAAAGCCCCACCTCCAGACAGTGCTGCACTGGGGACTAAGTCCTTAACACATGAGCCTTTGGGTGACAATTCAGATCTACACACCAAAAAAGATACTATAAGAAGTGAAAATATACAGGTACCCAACTGGGGGTAATGGTTGGTTCTGATATAAATGAAACCAAGTACTTTTTCCCTGTGTCTATTGTCTTAGTGTGTTCTTTGTTTTCTGAGTAATCATTTTGGGATTTTAAAAATAGCCATCCCTTGGTATCTGTGGGAAATTGGTTCCAGAAACCCCCTTAGATGCCAAAATCTGTGGATGTTCAAGTCCTTTACATAAAATGACACAATATTTGCATATTCTCACATGTACACATTGTTTATGATAGTAATTCCACTGATTCACTTCTTTCTTGCCCTTCCCCTTCCCTTCATATGGGTGAGGGGTGGCGGGGGGACACTAAGAGCTGTGTGCATGTATATTAACATCAAATAATATTCATTGTGATGTGAGACTCCAATGCACCAATAAAAGCATGTTAAAAAATAAAATAAAAGTTAAAGATGGAGATAAAAAAATATTTGCAGGCCGGGCATGGTGGCGCACGCTTGTAATCCCAGTACTTGGGAGGCTGAGACCGGAGGATCCGGGTTCACGGCCAGCCTCAGCTACTTAGTGAGGCCCTCCGCAACTTCGTGAGACCTGGTTTCCAAATAAAGACTAAAAAATAGGGCTGGGGATGTAGCTCGGAGGTAGAATGCCCCTGGGTTCAATCCCCGGTACTGCAAAAAAAAAAAAGAAATATTTGCATATAACATATTCACATACTTTTATATACTTTATGTGCCAGATTAAATGACCTATAATGTCTAGTATAATATAAACACTATATACATAGTTGCTCTACTATACTATTTGAGTAATAATTACAAGAAAAAATATCGGTACATGTTTAACATAGTGACTATGCACACACACACACACACACACACACACACACACATACACACACACACACATTGGATACTGGGGATTGAACTCAGAGGCATTCTACCTCTGAACTACACCCCAAGCCTTATTTTATTTTTTATTTTGAAACAGGGTCTCGCTAAGTTGCAGAGGCTGGCCTCTAACCTGTGATCCTCCTATCTCAGCCTCGCTAGTACTGAGATTACAGACATATACCTCTACTCTCAACTTAGTCACAATATTTTTCCAGATATTTTAGGTTCATGGTTGGATCCTCAGATGTGAGCCCAAGGATATAGAGACAACTACATTCTCATTTTATAGGAAAAGAATTTTAAAATTCAAAATGCTTGATAATCAACTCTGAGTATTCTTTTGGTTTATTATATATCACTATGACTTATAATTTAATTCTATCCAAAGCTAAAGAAAATCTTTCTTTCTTTCTTTCTTTCTTTCTTTCTTTCTTTCTCTCTTTCTTCCTTCCTTCCTTCCTTCCTTCCTTCCTTCCTTCCTTCCTTTCTTTCTCTTTCTTTCTTTCTTTCTTTCTTTCTTTCTTTCTTTCTTTCTTTTCTTCCTTCCTTCCTTCCTTCCTTCCTTCCTTCCTTCCTTCCTTCTTTTTTCTTTTGTGCTAGGGATCAAACCTATGGCCTTATGCATGCTAAGCAAGTGATCTACCACTGAGTTATACACCCAGCCTCACAATTTCTATTTCTAATTAGTGAAGAGATACAAATACTAACACTGAATAAGATTTTTGTGAATGTGCAGGAGTTCAAGAATAGCATAGTGAGAACTGGTATAAATCTGCTTCTCCATAAAAGCAACAAAAACAATTTTAAAAATCATCAAAATAAACCTTTTTCAGAGCTCTGGAAATTGACAAAAGGCATGCAATGATTTAAGAAGAATTTTTAAACTGCTGGATCTCAGTAATAACAGGACTTCGTGGTCTTTTAGTTTGTTCATAACTTGCAGCCATGGTGGCCGTAACAACCAGTAGCCTTGCCCCCACTTGAAGGAACAAGCATTTTTTAGAAGCCCTCAAAAACTCCCCTCCCCAGATCAAGGTCACAGTTTGACCTGCCTTGGAGCTTACTTTGCCAGAAAAGCTCTACCTCTATAGCATCTGTTGGGAACAAACCTTCAAAAACTGTTTAGCATCACAGCTATCAATATCAACTGGGCCAAACAAGAACTTGGCCCAAAACTTTAAGGGAAGACCTGGGAATGAGATGTCTATAAGAGGGTTCTCAAAAGCCCTGACATATTCCTGGAGATATAAAGGCCACACACATGAGCAGGCTGTGAGCATTCCTTGGAAACACTGACTAGCCCTCATCCCCCATCTCTGGCTGACCTCGAGGTCCTCTGCCAGCAGGAAGTGAAGACAGAACTCTAAATTACTTGAGTGTGAAGACATGCCCCAACACACAAGTCCTCAGTAAAGGCTCAAAGACTTCTTGGTTTAAAGCAGGTAAAGAAATCTCTGACCAATTGTTATCTAACCACTATGGTTCCGTGAATTCCTACTACAAGAGAATACAGACTTCACAGAACTAGTTAAATAATATCACTAAAACAACAGCAGCAACAAACCTAGGAGGGGAGGTAAATCTGAGCTCCAGAGTTTCCACATTATATTATATAAGATACTCAATTTGCTACCAATAATATTAACAACAACAACAAACTATATAAAAACACAGAAAAGAAAGGCCAAAACAAAGGAAGTCAGTAGATGAACAATATTTTAAATCAGCTATTATACGTATGTTCTAAGAACCAGAGGAAACCATAGCTAAAAAATTAAGGTTGGCTTGAAATCTAGAAAACAGTGTAATAATTATTTTAATAGAATGAAGGACAAAAACTGCACTATTGTGCATAAAAGACAGAATAAAGATGCAGAAAAGGCATTTGACAAAATCCAGCACTGCTTCCTAATAAAAACACTCAACAAACTAGGAATAAAAAGCTTCTTCACCTGATAAAGTAGATCTATGAAAAATCCATCACTAATATCATACTTAACAATGAAAAACAAAGTTTCCCCTTAAGATTAAGCACAACAATTTTCATTCCTGCTATACCTATTCAATAGTGTACTGGAGGTTCTGACCAGAACTATTAGTCAACACAAAAAATAAAAGGAATCCAGAGTGGAAAAGAAAATGGTTTTAAAAATCTCCACTTATAGGTGACATGATATTGCAGACAGAAAATTTCAAAAACTCCACTAAAAATTATTAGAACTAGTAAAAAGGTTCAAAGGTTGCAGAAAATAAAATCAATATTTTCAAAATGAGTTGTATCCTTTTACACTTTCAGGGAACAATTCAAAAATGAAATTAAGAAAATAAATCCATTTACAATAGCATCGAAAGAATAAATATTTAAGAATATATTTAACAAAATAAACATGAGACTTACACACTAAAAACTGCAAAGCATTATTGAAATTAATAAAGATTTAGATAAATGGAAAGACATCCCAGCTTCATATATCAGAAGACTTACTATCATTAAAAAATCAATATTTCCTAAATTAATATAAAAATTAATTGCAGTCTTTATCAAAATCCCAGATGACTTTTAGGCAGAAATTGACAACCTGGCCCCTAAGATTTATGAAAGTAGAAGGAATGCAGAATAGCCAAAATAATTTGAAGAAGCGGGAGAACTCACATGTCTCAATTTCACAACTTATTAGAATGTTAGAATAATCAAGATAGAGTGGAACTGGCATAAGGATACACACATAAATGAATGGAAGGGAATTGAGAATACAAAAATAAACCTTTACCTTTATGGTCAATTGATTTTTGACAAGAGTGCCAAGAAAATTTAATGGGGAAAGAATAGTCCTTTCAACAAATAGTGCTGGGACAACTAGATATCCATAGGCCAAAAAATGAAGTTGTATCCCTTTATCATAACACACACACACACACACACACACACACACACACCCCTCAAAATAGATTACAGACATAAATGTAAGAACTAAAACTATAAAACTCTTAGAAGACAATGCAGGAGTAAATCCTTGTGACTTTAGGCAATGGTTTCTTAGATATGATATCAAAAAATAAGATCAACTACAAAAAGTTAAACTGGACCTCACCAAAATTACAAATATTTGCTACAAAAGGTATATCATTAAAGTGAAAAGACGCGCCGGGCGTGGTGGTGCACGCTTGTAATCCCAGTACTTTGGGAAGCGGAGACCGGAGGATCCGGGTTCGCGGCCAGCCTCAGCTCTCTCGCTGTCTGTCTGTCTGTCTCTCTCTCTCTCTCTCTCTCTCTCTC
>PVJS01004743.1:0-67538 GCA_004027185.1 Glis glis
CACTGCACACCCATGCATGCACACGCCTTGACATTGTGTACAAATATGCACACACATGCCCTGACACTGCACACCCATGCATGCACACGCCTTGACATTGTGTACAAATATGCACACACATGCCCTGACACTGCACACCCATGCATGCACACGCCTTGACATTGTGTACAAATATGCACACACATGCCCTGACACTGCATACCCATGCATGCACAGGCTCTGACACTGTGCACACCCATGCATGCACACACCCTAACACTGCACATGCATGCACGCACACGCTCTGACACTGTGTGCACCCATGCATGCACATGCTCTGACACTGTGCATACCCATGAATGTACACTCTCTGACACTGTGCACATCCATGCACACACACACCCTGACACTGCACACCCCTGCACAAACATGCTCTGATGCTTTATACACACATGCACACACAGACCCTGACACTTCACATCCATGCACACACACACTCTGATACTGCACACCCATGCACGCACACGCTCTGACACTGTACACCCATGCAGGCACATGCTCTGACACTGTATACACACATGCACACACAGACCCTGACACTTCACACACACGTGCACACAAGCTCTGACACTGTATACACATATGCACATACACTGTACACACATGTATGCATACATTTGTGCACATAGACACACATGTATAGACACCTGTGCATGTGTGTGCACATTATCACTCCTGCACACACACACACACACACACACACACACACACACACACACTCCAGCCCCACCCAGAAGGCAACATCAGTTGACAGCCTTGCAGAAGAGACCGGGGAGCCCAGGGCAGAAGCCAGGTCTGCACCTGGCTCTCTCACTTACTGCTGGGAAGGCTTTGTCCAGACTGGGAGTCCTGAGGCCATGGATGAGGGTCTTATGTGTAAACCAGAAGTAGAGCATCATGGGAGACAGTGTCTCTGGAGAATTAGGCCCCTGTCCTTGGCATGGGGTGTGACCTACTGGGGAAGCGCTGCTTTCACAGGCTGCCCTCTGTAGGACACATGGACAGCCATCCAGGACAGAGGGTCCCAGGGTTCCCAGATCCAGGACAGAGGGCCAGCCAGGGTCCCCAGATCCAGGACAGAGGTCCCCCAGTGTCCCCAGCTCCCGGACAGAGGTCCCTCAGTGTTCCCAGCTCTAGGACAGAAGACCTCCAGATCCAGGACAGAGGACCCCAGGATTCCCAGCTCCAAGACAGAGGACCCCAAGTATCCCTATCCCCAGCTCCATGACAGAGGGTCCTAGTGGCTCCAACTCTAGGACAAAGTGCTCCCAGTGCCCCTAGCTCCAGGACAGAGGACCCTGATGTCCCCAGCTCCAGTTCACAGAGGACTCCCAGCACTACAGCGTCCACTCTGCTTGCCCAGTCTTCACCTCCCTGAGGCCCAGCCTCTCCCTCTGGATGGGCCAGGTGGCCACCCTGGGCAGGCCTCGTGGGACAGCACATCTGCCTGGTGAGAGCTTCCCTGGGAAGCCGGATCCATCTGCAGTTTTAAACAGCTCAGAGCCAGCTCTGGAAATGGAGCTGTTTTTCCAGTGGAAACTGACAAGAGCCCAGGACCATTTGCACTCGTCCACACAGAGCTGGCCCCATGGCCCCAACCCTGAGGCCAGCGCCCCTGCTCAGGGGCCACAGGGGCCAGCTTCCTCCACCCAGTAGGGGCCCTGGCCTGGTGCCTGCCTCCCTGCACACATGGAGACCAGGGTGCAGACAGGTGTCGGAGAGGCAAGGCCCAGGTGGGCAGGGGCTCAGCCAAGGTGACCCTGAAGACCCCCTGCCAAGGCTCGCACCAGAGGCATTTTAGCCTCAGAAGGCCAGATGCCACGGAGAGCCAGGCAGGGCAAGATGCCCCCGAGGGAGCAGCAGAGGGGTGTGTGGGCAGCTGCAGCCCAGGATGAGGCCACGCCTCGGCGGGAGTGGCTTTTATCCTACATGTCCCCCCTCCCCCTCTAGCTGTGCCCACCCTGAAAACCTGCGACTGCTTGTCCTCCCGAGAGCAGCCCCGCCTGTGCCGGACAAAAGCTGTTGACGGGGAAGCCTCCCTCCCCAGGCACACAGAGGTTCCGGAAGGCAGAGGCCGCGGCGCTTTGTACCTGTTTGTGGAGAGAATCAAATAAATGGTGGTGCTTTGAAGCCCCGGCTGCTGGCATCAGGCAGAACATCAGAGAAGGTCCCAGGTGGCGCGTGTGGGCTCGGCCTGTCCCGCCCCCAGCTTCCTCCCTGCTCAGGTCCTTGCCCAAGCAGTGCTCCCTGCAGGACTTGTGCCCAAGGAAGGGTCAGGGTCCACTATCATCACAGACAGAGGCCCAACACCCAGTGAGGGGTCTGTTTTCACCTCCAGATTCAGGGCCCCCACCCGCCCACAGTGCTGCTTTCTGATGTAAACAGTGTCCTTCAGGACAGACGTACCCACTGGTCACTGGGAATGTGGGGTCTCTAGGTCCCCAGGATCCTAGGTGATAACTTCTCACCTTTCTGTGGACAGCAAGTGTGTCTGGTGTGCAAGGGGCACCTGGGGCCACACGACCAGCACGCTAGACAAAGCTGACTGCTGGAGACAGGGCCCAGGAGTCGCTGTGCAGATGGCACCTCCTATGGGGGCAGCAGGGGCCCTGGTAACTGCCTAGCTGCCCAGTGAAGGCTTTTCAGGAACTTTCAGTTGCTGTGGCATGAAAATGTGCTGCTCTTTGAGAAAAAAGCCAGGAACTCCCCTGCCATTGTGGCCCCCAGGGAGACCCTGTGCTCCCCACGTCCTGTCCAGGCCGCCACGACCATCCCCACTCTTCCTCAACAGGGGCTCCAGTGGGGCCGCCTTTAAAGTACTCTGTTTGGCTGGGTGTGGTAGCACATGCCTGTAATCCCAGTACTTGGGAGGCTGAGGCAGGTTCTAGGTCTTCCTCAGCAACTTAGTGAGACCCTGTTTCAAAAATAAAAATGGGCCAGGGGTGTGAACCAGGTGGAATGTCCCTGGTTCAATATCCAATACCAGCCAGGCGTGGTGGCGCACACTTGTAATCCCAGTACTTGGGAGGCTGAAGCAAGAGGATCACAGGTTCGTGGCCAGCCTCAGCTATTTAGTGAGGCCCTCCACAACTTAGTGAGACCCTGTTTCAAAATAAAGAATAGAAAATAGGGCTGGGGGTGAAACTTGGAGGTAGAATGCTCCTGGATTCAATCCCCAGGAACACACACACACACACACACACACACACACACACACACAATCCAATACCAAAAAAAGGTATCCTGTGGATGGGTTGTAGGACCGGCCAGGGCTGGGTGGGCTTCCCAGTGCCTTCCCAGCCCACATCTTTTTATCCTGGGCCTGGTTCTGGCAGTCTCCCTGGTGAGCCCCGGTGCTGGGAGGAGGTGAGCTGGCCACACCTTGGGGAAGGCAGGGAGGGCCAGGCCCCAGCCCTGAGGCCAACACAGCCAGGACGCCCTGCAGGTGTGAGATGCAAGCCATGGTGGCTGTGTAGCAGCCAGGAGGAGGCAGGTCCAGTGCACCTCGGGTCTAGGGCAGGCTGGAGGTACCACTGAGAGTGGAAGGGTCCCCTTGGGTGTGTGGGGCCGGCCCACCCCAGTCTGGGCCTCTGCCTTCTCAGCAGCTACTGGCACCCCACTCGAGTCCAGAGAACTGTGTGAGTCTGTGAGGCCCCAATGAGTCACATGCACACACGTGTGCACACAGCATGGGGCTCAGGCCTTAGGGATCCTGTTCCTGGCTCTGCCTCACAGGGGCCCCTGACTCCTATCCTGGGCAGAGGCTGAGTCCCCACAGGGTAGACTCCACAAGCACTGGGCGCTTTCTGCCCTCCCTGGGCAGGGCCCTCAGCACCTGGGGGCTCCACTCTGGTGGAGTGACACAGTCCTGGAAGCTGGCCGTATTCACCTGCCTGAGCTTGAGCCTCGGGGTAAGGTGACAGCCCCAGCCCAGGCCCAGGCCCTCTCGCCCCTCTCCCTCCCTTCCAGTGGCTTCAGGCCCCAGGCTGTCCCAGAGGGGCCAGCACAGACTGAGCTCCAAGCCTGGTGGCTGGTGATGTAAAGCCTTAGTGCTCTCGGGAGGCCGGCCCCCTTGGGCGTCTGGGCCTCAGTGGTACCTGTGTCTGCCAGAATCAAATCCAGATCCACTGGACAGCCTGGGAAAGAGCAGGCCCGAGACATAAGCATCAGGCCTTGACAAAGGGTGTTGGAGCTCCACTTTCGGCCCCTGAACAGCCGGGCTGAAATGTGACCAAGACAGGAAATAGCATGGCACCCCTGCTGAGATCCTGCCTGGAAGACCCTGCCCAGGGGATCCCAGTCAGTAGCCTCGAAGGTATGGAGCCCAGGGCACCCACTAAGGGGCATCAGGTGGACTATGCCTGAACGAGGCCTGGCTGAGGCCTTCCAGCCCCCCAGTTAGGAGGGGCGTGGAGTGGAGGAAGATGGAAAGGGGGTTGACCCCACATACAAACACACGTGCATTGCATGCACCTACATACACGTACATTGCATGCACCTGTGTACACACAAAGCACATGGACATGTAGACGTGTGCACGCATGTAGATGTGCATACCGTCATGTGTACATAGTGCAAACACATGTGCATGTACAAATGTGCACTCCCACAGTAGCAGAGCAGGCAAGAGTAGTGCCCAAGGCGCACTGCGTGGAACTGCACCTGGGAGCCCCAGGGAGTGACAGGGGCAGGCCTCCTCCAGACTGCTGGGCTGAGAACTGGCCCTGCCAGACCCTGACCGGCCACCATCCACCCTCTGCCAGGAAAGTCCAGGGCTGTCTGGGACTGAGGGGCTCATGGGGTGGGAGGCCACTGCAGGAAGGGGCATCCTCAGCATGGTGACAGAGTCTTCGAGCCTCCATGTGGGGAACCCAGGGCGGGGGTCCAGCTGCACACTCTTGAGGTTCAGGCTGAAATCAAGCACCACTGGAGCCCCCAGACGTTGGGCATGGAGCCAGGGCTGGGGCCAGGGCTGGACCCAGGACTCAGTAGGTTGCAGGTTGGCAGACATGAGCTTCCAGACCCATGCAGTTGTGACCCTCACCCAGGGCTGCAGGTGAAGAATAGGTTGCCCCCAGATGTGTCCAGGGGTATCTTTGCCCCAAGGACTGGGGGAGAGACACTCATGGCAAACCTACTCCAAGCCACAGCCCTGCTCTTTGAATTCTAGACCACTCAGAGCAGCCTGAGGCTCCCCCAGGACTCAGCACCCCTGTGGTTGTCGACCGGGGCTGAGTCTGCCAGGAAAGGAGCAGGGCCCCTGCAGCTCCTCTGCCGGCCGGGCTCTGGCGGCCCAGCCCGGGCCTGCCCGGCGGGCGAGGGCTGCTGGCTGGCGCTCCTCTCATTTCCTCTTGGCCCGCAGGCTCGGCTGCCTTGGGAACAAAGAGTGGATTGTGCCTCTTTCAGGCCCACTCACTGGCCGGGCCTGAGGCGCTCCAGGCCTCCGCCGCCCCTGCAGGGGCCGTGGGCGAAGACCACGCTTCCAGCCAAGCCCAGCTCCCCTGGCTGACTCCCGTGGGCTCCGAGCGACGGCGCCTGTCGGCACCAGCCCCAGGCTCCTCCCCGGGCGCCTCCGCCATCCAGGAGCAGTGGCTGGGCTGCCTCTGCGCTTGCCCACCACCCAGCCCTGTGCAGCCACTTCCTGTGCCCAGCCCCACCCAGCCAGGCCCTCCCTGTCAAGTTCTCCTCCCACCCCCCATACCCTTGACCCTTCGTGGACCACCTGCTGCCAGGCCTCCCTGGCTCAGGCATTTGGGGTGCCCCATGCTCAGTGTTGGCTTTGGGGAACCAAGGGGACCCAAAGGAGACCTGGTCTCTGCTCTCAGGAGGACAGAGTGGTCACAGCTCCATGCCTCAACAGAGGGGTCCAACAGCTACTCCTCTGACCAAGCATTTAGTGAATGCTACTGTGTACAAACCTGCCCAAGCCACAGTCAGGGCTGTTTGTCAGAGGCAGACGACCCACAGGGCAATAGCACCCCATATCCCAGGTGGGCCCAGGGTCCATGCTGCAGACCAACACACCCCCAGCAGGCAGTTCAGCTCCTGGCTGGCCAGACACCTACCCTTGGAACACATCTCGAGGAGCGACAGGGACAGGGCACCCAGGCCTTAGGACAGGAGGTGAGCAAGCCCCCAGGGCAACTTGCGGCCAGGCTATGGAGCAGGCCCTGTGATGTCCAGTGTCCATAGATGAAGCACTGGGCCGAGTCCCAAGGCTGGGGGGGCACTGATTTCACAGCCTGGGCCGGGGAGTCCTGGTGTGACCCCGAGGATGAGGGCATGTCCCACGTTCCCAGGCTGATTCAGGTTCACAGCACCCTGCGGAAGACGCCTGAGTCTACAGTGGGACTCTGCCCCCCACCCCGGCCTGAGCCCCCGGCTCCCTGCCCACCCGCCTTCTCTCCCCCAACCATGGCTGCTCCCACCCCTGCTCGCTGTTGGTTTAGCTCCCACAGCCTCCGTCAAAGGGGCTTTGTGGACCGCTGAGCGGAGCCGGGTGCCGATTGTTTTGGAGGGGCTCCAGGAAGGAACGGCAGAGGACGGGTTTTGGAAGAAAAAGGGAAGAAAAAAAAATAGAGGAAAAAACTGTGAACGGAGAAGGAATTTGCCTCTGTGGAGCCTGGCGCCGCCCAACCGCCCCTCCCCTCCCCGGCCTGGGCTCACCTCCCGTCCATGTGGTCACCACCAGCTCCTTCCAGGCCCACTCACAGATGAGGATCCTGAGGGTCACAGTGGCTGGGTGGCTGCCTGGGGCCAGTGTCCATAGACAGAGAGGTTGACTGGACCCAGAGGACTGGGCTTGCACACACTGGCCAGGTCAGACAGAGAATGATGAGGGTGGAGGTTGGGGTCCTTGCCCTGCAGCCCAGGCTGGCATGGGGATGACCCCCAGACTCCTCACCTGGCCACATGTCAGAGAGTCAGAGCCCAGGCCAAACACAGGCTGCACTGAATGTCACTGGGTCAACCCCACCCTTACCACAGGGCCAGACGCTGGACTATGGGCAGCCGAGGGTCCTCATGGAGGTCGCAGCAATGGCCCATGTCACGTGCAGACACAGGTAGCAGTGGGGTTCAGCCCATCTGCATGTCTGCTCAGTGGGAGGGCCATCTCCCTTTTGACCCCAGGTCCTGCCACAGCCCAGTGCCCTTGTTCCCAGAGGTACACTGCTACCTATGTCCCAGGTGCTGGGGGGCCAAGTGACAAGGGGGTCAAGGGCCCAGGCCAGGAAAGGGCTGGGGGTTCCAGGCAAGGAGGAGGGGGCTGAGGGTGGCAGGTGGAGAGGTCGGGGGCCCAGTCTAGGAGGGGGCTGGGGTGCCAGGCAAGGAGGAAGGGACTGGAGTACGAGGTGGAGAGGGTGTTTGGGAATACAGGTGCTATTGGCCGGGGGTGCCAGGAGAGGAGGAGGAGGATGGGGATGCCAGGTGGGGAGGGGGCCCAGATGGGGAGGGAGCTGGGGGCCCAGGCACTATTGGCCAGGAGTGCCAGGGAAGGAGAGGGCTAGGTGACCCAGGTGAGGAGGGACGGGGTCCCAGTCTCCAAGAGGACAAATCCTGTAGCCAACCAGGCACTGCTGAGTCTGGGTGGTGGGCAGAGGGGCCAGGGAGCACGGTGGCTTTCCAGAAGGGCAGGGTGGGGCAGCCCTCCTTGGGGACCCTGGGCTCTCTGCCCAGCCTCCCCATCCATCTGCCTTCTTCTGACACATCGCCCTCTTCCCTCCCCGAGGGGAGCCCTGACCCTGGAGTCCTGGGAGACAGCACAGGGCTGCGGCCCCTGCGGCTTTCAGGCTGTCCTAGGGCAGAGTCGCGTTTAGCCCAGTGAGTCCATGCTCCTCCCAGGACTCACTTGGGCTCTGAGGGGAGTTGCAGGGGCTACAGCCAGCCCCTCCTAGAGGAGTCAGACCCACCCTGTGACCAGATAAGCCACAGCCCCTGGGCCAGCTGTTGGCAGTTCACCACCTGCTGGCCCAGTGCCAGATGCCCTGTGCTGTCTATCCGGCAGAGTGCAGCTGCTGGCGGTGGGAGCCCCAGCCTCTCCTCTGCTGCCCTTGCCTGGGGCTACTCAGACCCAGGATGCCCCCACACCAGGCCTCCATGGGTGAGAGGTGTAAGCCACAAGGGGAGGACATGGTGCCCCGGCCCCTCCCCTGTACTCCCACCACACACCCCCCCATGTGGCCCAGCCCAGCAGGCCTGAGACAGCTAGTGGGGCCATCCCTCAACCTCACTGAGCCTGGAACATGCCTGTAGCAGGGGTAGAGGTAAGAGTCTGGGGAGGCGGGAGTCCCTGGTGGCTGTCTAGGCAGGGGTCCAGAGGCAAGGGCCCAGGCTAAGAATGGAGGGTTAGTATGTTCTCAGCCAGTGAGTCCCAGAGAGGGTTGGGGTCCCTAAGGGGCCGCAGCTCCCAGGGGTTCAGGCCACTGGGCTTCCACGAGGCCTGGCCCTCCATGCCCCAGACAAACCCCAGAGTTAAGATATCCCAAAAGGATCAAGTCCTGCCCCAAGAAGGTGTACTGGCCCATCCTAGCCAGGTGCATGCAGAGGGCCCGACCCCAGGCTCCTGCCCAGGCTGGCATTGAGCTTATGCCACCTTTGCTCCTGGGCTGCCTGAGTGGGGGCATTGAGGAAGCTCTCCTGTCACCTGGACACAAGAGGCCAGGCCTGGGTGGGCAGCAGACTTGGTAGACAGGCACATTGAGAGACCAGCACTAGTCCTGCACTTGAAAACAAGATTCACTGGGCTGCAGCAGCTGGCCAGGCAGCCATCGGCTCCAGGTGCAGGCTGGCTATGTGTCCAGCTGGGCACATTGAGGGGTGGCCCACCGAGCATCCCCCAGGCCCTCACTTTCAGCAGCTGGACCCTGGCAGCTCAGGATGGCCCGTGACCCCTCTGCCTTATGCTTCTCAAGTCCCCAGCCCTCTGTTGAAGGTGGAGGATCACGTCCCCTTCTTTTTTGTGTATGTGATGCTGGGGGTTGAACCCAGGGGTGTTCAACCTCTGAGCTACACCTCCAACCTTTTATTTTTTATTTTGAAACAGGGTCTCACTAAATTACCACACACTGTCTTCAAACTTGCAATCCTCTCGTCTCAGCCTTCCAAGTACTGGGATTACAGGTGTGCACCACTGCACACAGCTCATTCCCCTTATTTAGCTGTGGCATGGGTGGGCCTCCCATTAAGGGAGTGAAGTGACTACTACCACCTGCACACCCCTGCTCTCTGGGCACCAGGGACAGGCTGGCGGGACTCTGCCGCAGTGTTCACGCCAACAGCAGGGTGGCAGACAGGAACGGGCTCAGCCCACAGTCAGGAGCCCCAGGTGGAGCCAGGGCACTGCACCAGGACACGGAGGAGCACCCTGTTGCACACAGCCTCAGACTTGACCCCAAGCAAAGACTGGCCTTTGTCCTGAAAGAGATTTAAGGCAAAGAGTGCAGAGAGGTCACCCCTTGACCCCAGACATGAACACCTCCCCTGGGTGTCAAGGGTGCTATGTGCCAAGTCCACCATCCTGTTACTCTGCCATGAGGTCAAAGAAGCCTCAGGCCTGCCAGTGCTGGTGGCTGCCCCAGCCCCCACCCACCTCTTTCCCCTTTTCCCATGCTTGGCCAGCTGAGCCCGGTCACTGAGGCGTGCTGGCCTGCTTGGGGCCAACCTCCCCTTCACAGGCACCAGGAGCGCAGGCACCAGGGCAACCAGCTGCATGGCCTCAGATCCCTGGGAAGACTGGGGAGTGCGGGGGGCGGGGGGTGCAGACACCCTGGCTGGGCCTGGTGGGCGGGGCTAGAATTGGGGCAGCTTTGAAGGTCCCTTGGGCTCTAGTAGCTGGGGCTGGTGCCCCAGGACAGAGCCCCCACAGAGAACCGTGCTGCATTCACCAGCGGTTCTGAGAGACAGGACACCCAAGAAACTGAGCCTGGCCAGGCAGCAACCAGGGTGTCTGGGCCAGGGGCTGGACCCCACTGTGAGGAGTGGGGTGAGGTGAGTGGCTGCCAACAGGCACATGCCATGGTAGGGCACAGCAAGGGGCCTTAGGGTGGCTCCAGAGCCTGCTGGATGCTGAGCAGGACACACAAAGGAGGGTGCCTGCCTCCTATGGCTGTCGGAGGAGGCCCAGACCTCAGAGGGGTCAGCCTGTCTCCTGCTTCAGACAGGGCCTGCCCCATGCAGCTGAGCCCCCAGGAGAGAGCCCTGCCTTCTGCTGCCCTGTACACATGCCCCGTGAGCCACCTCAGCCCCCTGCCCACCAACAAGGGCATATTCTGGCCCGCTGGGATGCCAAAGGTCACTCTGTGCCCACCCAGCCCAGGGAGCCTGGCTCCCCACACGCTACCCCGTGGGTGTCCCTGACTCTACCCTGAGGCCTGCAGGCAAGGTCACAGGAGTGTTTAGCATCCCCTGTCCTGCCCAGCCTCTGCACCAGGCCCGCAGAGTGGCACCTGTGCTCAGGGCAGCTTGGCCGGCCCCTGCCTGGTGCTGGACCCTGTGTCCCACAGCCAAGTCCATGCTGTGAGGTGTCCCCACCCTGTGCCCTCTCTTCCATGTCCCTGGCCCCGGGCTGAGGCTCTGATCTCCAATTGGCCCTCTGACCTGCAGATCCAGGGGTGGGGCTGTTGCAGCCCCCTCTTCTCTGCCCCCCATCCCTGGGAATCACCTCAGCCCCCCCCCTCTGGGACAGCTGCGGGCCGGCTCACGGACACCCCTTTGAAGCCTAGAGGGCCAGGAGGGGGAGCGGTCACACCCGAGGGTGTCAGGCCCAGGCTATCCTTTCAAGTTTGCCGGCCTTCACAGGGAACCGGCTTATCGCTGGCCAGGATGGAATTGGAGGGAAGATCTGGCCAGACTCCACACCCTTCCCCACCCATGCACCCACCCCCTGCGGCTCCTGGCCCAGGATGCCCAGTCTCCTCCCATATGCCATCAGGAGCCCCACAAAGCCTCGCCCAGGGGGAGGGGGTCAACCAGAAAACACAGCTGGATCCCTTCCTCTGACCCCAGACTGGGACCCTCAGGGCAGGGAGAGCTGGGGACACAAATGTGCTCTGCCTCCATCCCTGGTGGCTGACGGCTGTCCTTCTGTGGTGACCAAGGGCACTGGGGCCTGGCCTTGTTCACATGGAGGAATGGCTGGGGCAGGAGACGGCTGCTCGGGCTGCTCCTCTCCTCCCAGACGTCCTCGTCCTTCAGCCAAGGCCTTGCAAGGATCTGGCCCACAGCCATCCATCCCCAGGGGCACTCTGGCCCAGCACATGTCCATCCCCCCAGGCCTGGGAGTCCCTGAGGGGGGATGAGGTGTCTAGGTGGCACCAGCACTTGGAGCAGGTGTAGGTGTGTGTGGATGGGCAGGGGTATGCCCCAGTAGCCCTGCCCAGTCCGGAGCCTCACAGCCAGTGAAACTGGGTTCAGGCACCGTCTTTCAGACACTCTACCTGAGAGTCCGCCCCTCAAAGCCCCGCGGTCTCCTGCTCTGTTCCACCTGGCCCTGGCCTCCTACTCTCCTGCCATGCTCCAAGCACACAGGCCCCACTGCTCTGTCCTGACCCAGTTCTGACCTGACTCTGTCCTGACCCTGATCCTGTTCCAGTGATCTCCTGCACACGTGGGGGGAGGAGACACAATTCCGTCCTTAGAACACGGGGATGCTAACGAGATAGGACATGGGGTGGGGTGACTGGTGTGCGCCTCTGCAAGGGGAGCTGGGAATAAGGGACGGGAACCAAGGGACTCCACATGGGGTCATGCCAGGGTGGAGCTAAAGATGCTCCAGGAACAGTGGGAACTCTGTGCTGGACACTGGGCCAAGAAGGGCTGACCACCTCCAGGTAGCACCTGAGGGATCAGAGCCCCAGGGTGTGTGCACGGCATGGCCAGGAACCCTGTGAGGGCAGGACGGAGTTCCCCCTGCCCAGCCAGGCACCCAACATGTACAAATGATTGAGTGCTCAGACGCCAGCCTACCACCATCCACCCGCTCTCTCACTCAGGACCCCCAGGATAGCCCAGGCTGGTCCTAGGAAGAACCCAGCCCTGGGCCAGCTGGTCTCACCCATGAGGCAGCACCCACCCCCAGCCAGATCAGGGGATAGGGAGCTGCCTCCTGCCCTGGCAACGGCTCTGGGCCTCAGGCCAGGAAGGGCAGGTTGGGGTCTGGACCCCATCTCCTTCAGAGGTTTGGAGGCAGCTGGGTGCTGTGACATATGCCTGTAACCCCAGTACTTGGGAAGCTGAGACAGGAGGATCACAAATTCAAGGCCGGCCTTGGCAACTTAGCAAGACTCTCAGCAACTTAGTGACCTTGTTTCAATTTAAAAAAAAATATATATAATAAGGTTGGGGGCATAGCTCAGAGATAGAATTCCCCTGGTTCAATCTCCAGTACCAAAATAAGTTTGGGGGACTGAGCTCTTGGGGTGCCTCCCCTCTGCCCACTCCCTGGGATGAGCAGCTAATCTGCTTGGTGCACTCAGCTCACCACCCGAGGTCTCCCCACTGCCTTAGGTCTCCAGCTGCCCAGTGTCTCCAACCCCCTGAGGTCTCCCCTCTCACCACCCTCCCCCACTGCAGTCTGAAACCTGACCAGGCGCCCACCGACGCCTGACCCGTCTGGGGAACATCTGTTGGTCACCAGCTGTGGGCTGCCTGGAGCCCCGCTGTGTCTGTGGCCTCCCCAGCATCTGCCAGCCAGCCAAAGACAGCCCGTCACTCAGAGTCAGGACCACCCCAGCGTCACTTCTCCCAGACCCAACTCCTGAATCCCTGGGGACAGATGTGGAGTGCAGCCTGGGGAGTCCCAATGTGGGGAGACCGGCACCACCATCCACTCTGGGGACAGCCCTTGACGACACTGAGTGGCCCTGTGCCCTCCACGGGCTGGGCGTGGTGACTGCTATCGGGAAAGCTTTGCAGCCCCACTGTCCAGCCAGCCCTCGGCCCCTCCACAGTGTTGCCAACTTGTGCAGGAGGCCTCTCTGCGCCTTTTTATGAGAGTCTGAATCTGGGGCAGGTAGGCACCCAGTCTCCAAGGTGGCCAAGTAAACTGGAGCCTCAGTTTCCCCAACAAAGAAGGGGACTGTTGTCCCACCACCATGGGGGGAGGGGCTGGGAACAGAGGTGACTGTGACATGGGCATGGCCCCACCCTAGCTCCCAGAGGCCCCCGCAGAAGCCCCATGAGGCGGAAGCAGGAAAGCGCAGCCTGAGCTGGGGGTGGGCATACCCGGATGGACAGGGCACCGTTCAGCCAGGTGTGCTGTGCAGGTGTGTGGCAGGGCTCCACTACAGAGGGTGGCCCACAGTGCCAGCCTGAGGCCCACACCCCATTCCCAATGAACCCCACGCCCCTGCTGCAAGGCACTGAGGACGGGACCTGGGGACCCCCAGGCCTTGGCCGGTGAAGGGACTGCAGGGAGCCTCCCCTGGAGTGGGGGGGAACATGGGCACACACATCAGCACACATACATGTGAGACGCTTGTCACATGGGCTAGACCCAGGCAGAGATGGCACAGAGGAAAGGATGCACGCTTTTTTGTTTAACAAAATAAATTAAATATACGAGGCTTCAGCTCAAACTCTATATAAAGTTACAGAGGCCTGGGCTGCCCGGGCAGAAGTGGTGGGTGTCTGGCCCAAGGGGTGTGGACATCCAGCATGGCCACAAGGCCAGACAGGCCCTGGGCCCCAGAATAGGCCAGAGTCCTTGTGACCCAGCCCTTTCACCATTATTAATATTATTTTCATTTCTTAAATATAAATATCAAGGCCCCTCTCTCTGGCAGTGGGAGGGCAGGAGGGTGGGGGGACCCACAGCCAGCTCCAGCCTCAGGGCCGGTGTACTGGTAGACTCCTGGGCACCCAGGGTAGCTGGGCAGGGACACAGGCAGGAGGGCTCGGATATGGCCACAGCCACTGTGAACTCCTCCTCCCTGGGGGCCAGGGGATTCCTTCATCTACTAGCCCATCGCTACATGTCACTGCAAAGTCACACGACACAAATCCTCCGAAGACGTGTGTGTTTGTGTGTGCGTGTATGTGTGTCTGGTGGTCCGTGTATATGACCAAGTATGTGTGTACCTCGCACAGGGCTCCCAGGGTGCCGCCTCCTTCCCACCTTGCCCTCTATCCCTCCAGTCTGTCCGTCTGTCCTTGTCCCCACATGCCTGCTCAAGGCGGCAGCTGACTAGCACTGGTAGTGCGTGTGCTGGTGCTGGGGGACCTTGCCCTCCGCATGGGAGTGCGTGTGCAAGTGCGTGTGTGTGTGTGTGTGCACGTCCGTGTACAGCCTGGAGTACAGCTTGGGGCCAGCAGCCGCGCCCGAGCTGAGCAGGTGCTGGGGGGCAACCGAGGGCCCATGCTCCTCACACAGCCCCCCAGCTAGCACGGGCAAGTCCTTGTCCCCACCACGGTCTCGAGCTGCCCCAGGGGTACGGTGCCCAGGCACGGGAGGTACAGGTGTGGGGGCGCATGGCTTCTTTTTGGCCTGGCAGAGCCAGAGCAGCACGGTGCCCAGGATGAAAACAGCTCCAGCTGGGATGCCGATGACCACCGGCCACGGCAGGCTCGTGGTCGAGGATGAGGGGGCCACGGGTGGCCCTGGTGGTTTGGGGTCTGCAAGAGAGAAAGCAGCAAGGGGTAAGCGGGGGAAAGTCACTGTGAGGGGGAAGATGGCCCATGCACGGACAGCTCCTCTGGGTCCCCATGCAGTGGGCGTGACCTGTCCCACATGGACCAGGGAGGGGGGGTCCTATCCATCGGTCGGACACAGGTCCCCCAGGAGCCCATGGGGCAGACAGCCACACACCTGGCAGCACGGTGAGGAAGGCGCTACGGAAGCTGTATCCCATGGTGTTGGCGCCCAGGCAGATGTACATGCCCGCATCGTCCTGGCGGGCGCGGGAGATGAGCAGCTTGTTGAGGTAGGAGCCATCGGGCCGCGACCACACATCGCCTGTGGGCAGCACCACGAACTTCTGGCCGCCCACGTCAATGGTGGAGTTGTGGCGGCCCTCGGCCCCGTACTCCACCCGTTTGAGCCACTGGATGACCGGCTTCACGTCGCTGCGCACCTTGCACTGGAAGGACGTGGTCCCCCCAAAATCCACCGTGGTGTTCACAGGGTGCGTGCCTGTGAGCACGGGCTTGGAGCGGGTCCGCTCTGTGGCAGGACACAGCAGATTGGCATGGCTCCCCGCCAGCCAGGCCCCGTCAACCCCTGGCCCCACCCCGGCACTCACGGATCACGTCCACTTTGTAGGTGGCATTGATGGCGCCTGCCCGGTTCGACACACGGCATGTGTACTTGCCGCTGTCCTCGGGCCGCAGGTTCTTCAGGCTCAGAGTCCACTTCTTCTTCCTGTGCTCACCAGCCTCTGGGCGCATCAAGGCCTGGTCGTCCTTCATCCACATGATATCGGGCCGTGGGTGCCCACTGGCCACGCATTTGAGCCGCACAGAGCTGCCCACGGGCCGGGCAATCACCCGCCGCCGCATCTTGGAGGGCTGGGTGAAGCGGGGTCGCGCTGCAGAGCAGGGAGCGTGAGGTCAGTGAGAAGGGTCTGTGGGCACCAGGGTGGTCACCACCCTATCCCAGGTGGACATTGATACCCCATCCCAGACTTACCCCACTGCTGGCTGGCTGGGTCCTCCTGCCCCCCAGAGGAGCTGCTGGGCCCCGGGCTCTCCTTCCCTGGGCTGATATCATCTGCAGAAAGACAGAGAGGCCCGTGGGAGGGCAGGTGAGGGGCGCTGAGGGGCCCTGGCTAGGACAGTCCTAGAATCCAAGCTGAGGCCATGGTCACACCCACATCTCAGAATCCAGGGACAGCTGGGCAAGGCCACCCGCCAGCCCACTCCCTGGGTGCAGGTGACCCCAACAGGCATGGGTGTGACTGGACCCCCCCGGCTCCGGGGGGTCTGCTGGACCAGGGAGGAGGGGGCCAGGCCCAGCCGGCAGCTGCGGTAACCCTAGCCCACATCAAGGGGCCGAGCACTTGGTGAGGAGGCATGGCTCACATACCGCCTGGTCATCGTCCCTTTGAAAGGACATGTGGGGGGGACACAACCGCAGTATTCCCATTCCATGACCCAGAGGGGGCCTTTGAGGCCTGCAGTGGGCAGTGCTGGGGGGGGGCATGCTGAGGAATGTCCCTTTGCCTGCCCTGTGACAGCCGCCTCCACCACTGAGCCTGGGACTAAGGGCTGGGCCGTCTCGGGCTGCCACCCTGGTCCTCCACTGTGCAGCAGGCCAGCCTGGGCCCCACACAGGGGAGCCCAGCGGGGAGGGGTGGGGTGCAAGTGCCTGGTACCAATGTGTGCAGGGCGTGTCACCAGGGACACCTGTCCATTCCGCAGTGCCCGGGCCCCAGGGACAGGAGAGAACAGAAAGGCCATTCGCTTCCCGGCGGCCCCTCTGAACTCCGAAACCTGAGCCTCAAAGTCGCAGCCGACGCCAGGGCACACCGGGCCAAGCCTGCGGCCTGCCCGCCCTACCGTGGGACCACCGCCCGTGCCTCCCCACCCTGCTCCTGCTGCCCCAGAGGAAAGGCTGGCCTGTGGAGGAGGGGCGAGCCCAGCTGTACCCAGCCAGTGTAGGGTGGTGACAGGTCCTGCCCTCCTGGGTCCCCTGTGTCCCAGGGGCCAAGCCCACACTGAGTGAGCAGGGTGGGGTGGAGCGACAGGTTTGCTGCTCAGGGTTGTGCTGGTTCACCTGGCCCAGGTGTGGTCCCCCATGTACACCCACTGCCCTACTGCACAGCCCCTGCCCGACCACCTGGCCCAGCTGTGGCCTCTGCCCCACACACTAACTGACCCATCACAATGAGGGTGTAGTTGACGCTGAGGCTGCCGAAGCCATTGGTGGCCTTGCACACGTACACGCCTGCATCTTCGGCCTCCACCTGCTTCACCTTCAGTCCCTGAGGCAGCACACGGAAGCGGCTCCAGCCGCTGTGGATGGTGCGGCCATCCCTGGTCCACATGGTCAGCGGTGGTGGGTCCCCCTCCACCGGGCACTGCAGCCGCACAGTGCGACCCAGCCGGGCCACCTGCCGAGGGACCACCTTGTCTGCCATTCTCGGGGGACCTGCAGGGAATCAGAGGGCTTGGTCAGGACTGGGTCAGGGCTGGGCACAGGTGCCAGGGGCCTGGGGATGCCCTGCCAGCCCCACCTGGAGTCCACTCAGGACACCTCCTCAGGCAGGCAGGAGAGGCCCCAAGCATGGGCCCTCCTCCCAGACTGCCCATGTCCCCCAGAGCCACCACGCACAGCCCCAAGTGCCCAGCTGGAGGACCCCCCGGGGACAGGGCAGCCTCTAGCACTGGAAGCAGAAGAGGAAGAAAAGAGAAAGAGGTGGTGGAAGGGTCCCCAGAGGGGTGGGACACAGCCTGACTCTTCATCCCTTTGAGTCAGGAAATCAAGAAAACAGGGCCATCTCCTGGTCATGTGGGAAGGAGCCACACACCCCCAGGCCAGAGAAGATAGGACCCCCAGGGACAGGGGCTTTGGGCTGGGCCCCCTGCCTTGCGCACATGATCCTCAAAGGACAGCCATGCTCTCACCAGGCCCTGCCCCAGCTGGGGACCCCATCCTACCTCCTGCACCCCACCCACCTTAGTCCCAGGGCCTGGCCAGGCCTGGGCGAGAGGTAGAGACCTCATAGCCAATACACATGGATAGAACGGGTTAGCCAGAGCAGCTGTCCAGGCAGGACAGCCAGCATATGCCCACCAGCAGTCTGCCACACTTGCCTACAGGTGAGCAAGGGTGCCCTGCAGGTATATGTGTGCTCACGTGTGTGTACATGAGGCCTGTGTCCTCATCCATGTCTGAGTTCAGGGAGAGCATCTGTCCAGGCCACTGGTCTACCCCACAGCCCATTCCCTGCCAGGTGGCTGAACCTTGAGGGGGTACAACCTCAAGACCCCAGGGTCAGAGGGCAAGTGTCTGGAGAGGGCAGGGATTGAGTAGGCCCCCCAGGAGCTGCAGGGTCCTGTCCAGCTGGAAGCTCTAGGCCCATACCTGTGAGGTGGGCTGGCTTCCTCCTCACGGTGTGGCATCCATAGGAGGGGACCTCCATGGAGTATCAACTTCTGCCACAGTTGCTCCGCCCTCTGCACCCCTGTACCAGGAGAGGCAGCCACAGGCACCCTGTCCACCTCCAGCATACAGCTTGTTAGTCTGCAGGTGAGGGGCATCCACCCTGGCCAGCAGTATCCCCGGCACAGCACCCAGGCCAGCCGTGCACAGAGGCACCAAGAGACATGTCTGCTCAGCTGTGCTGTGGGTTGAGCTGAAGGTATGGTGTTTCTCAGAACCAGCTGGTACTTCAGTATGCAATTCCCAGATGGTTGTGTGTCCCTGGCCTCCTGGCCCAGGGTGCTCCTGTGGCGCTCAGAGAAGCTGCTTTCCTTCGTACCTTGCGGGCCTTCCTGGCCACTCCAAGGCCCCCCATCGCGGCAGAGGTGGCCCAAGGATGGAGGGAGCTGCCAGCCCAGGAAAGGGGTCCAGATCTTCTAGTCTGACTCTGGGGGTGGGACATGGGCACCTGGGGTTTCCTTCTATGACCAGAAACACAGGGTGGGCTGAGGCCTAGGGAGGGCTTTTCCCAGCCCCCACTCTCTTATCCTCACCTGCCTAGCCCACCCCTTGCCTGCCTTTCTGGGACCCTCTTCCCTGACCCACATCTCCCCCTCACTTGGGTCCCCTTGTCCTTGGCACACACCCCAAGCCAGTGTCAGCTGAGGTTCCCACGGCAGCCCCTCCTTACCAGCCTCCCTTCCCCTCCAGAAAGGAAGAGAGCAGAAGTGGGAAGGGGCTGCCTGACCACCTCTCCCTTAATCCCATCCCCTGGGTGGGCCACCCAGGGCAGTTCTCAGGGCCCCCCAGCACCCCAGCTCACAGTGGGAGTCTGCTGGGCCCACAGACACATGGACCTCCTGAGACCCCCTCTCCAGCCCCATTCCCAGGCAGACCCTGCCCACCACCTGTCACTGTCTGAAATTCCACCATCCACAGGGCTTCCCAGGCTGCAGGACAATGAAGGAGTGGCCTAGGCCCTGCACTGGCCGCCCCAGCTGGCCTGCGCCCAGGGCCTTATGGACAGACACCCACACACAGGCAGTTCACACTCACATCCAAATGCGAGAAAGCCTGGGGCACACCTGGAGCTGCCCAAGGCCAGGCTGATCCAATCCCCACACCCAGACAGGGTGCCTCAGGGCAGAGAAGAGTGGCCTCCTCTCCCCAGGAGGGGTTCCCACAGCCCTCTCCCTGCCCCATCAGAGGTTAGAGGAGTCTGGGGAGAAGCTCATTGAGAGACAGGAGCCCAGAGGATGACAGAGGTACAAAGGTAGAGACCCCTGCCTGTGGCCACTGCTGAGAAGGGGGCAGAGCTGAGTGACCACCAGATGGCCGGAAACATGGCCCCTGGGGCCAGCCTGCACACATTGCTGGGGACAGGCCGGCGGCAGGCTGGCCAGAGGAGCCAGCCTTATCCTAAAGCAAACAGCACCCCCGCCAGCCCTGCCCTACCCTCCCCCACCCGGGCTCCACTATACCTCACAAGCCCAGGCAGCTGAGCTCTCTGGACTTCTGCAGAGACCCACGCAAGGGCCTACCCACTGGGAATCCTGGCCCCCAGGTTCCTGGGAATTCTGGCTGTAGCATGGAGGCCTCAGCTCTATATTTAGCCCAGGAAACACAATCCCCTATTGTTCCACCTGGATGGGCCATCGAAACTACTCAGACAAGGAGGAAACTGAGGCAGGACATGAGGCCCACAGCCAGTAGGAGAACTAGCTGTCTTATGCTCTGCCCCCCAAGGAAAGCCTGGCAGAGAGATGCACTGGGCAGGGGCTGGGTCCTGAAAGCCAAGCCTCGACTGCTGCAGGGCAGCTCTGCCCAGCCCCTGCACCTCCCCAAGGCCAGCTCCTTCAGGAAGCCCCCGAGCCTGCACATGTCCTAGCCAAAGCCCCAAGAAGGCCCAGCACAGGCATGATACAGGTGGGTAGACAGGGGTAAACTGAGGCTGGGATGAGTTCTCATGCCTCTGATGGGTGCAGCGGGACCTAGGCATTGGGATGGCTGGGCCCAGCTCCAGCACAGGGCACTGAGGGAAGCTGCCCTGAATAAAGTCCACCTAGGCCCGGGGAGGGTAAGCAGGGGCATGCATGGCATATACACAAACACACACACCCACACCCTGCCTGACTGCAGGGGAAGAAGGTCAGTCCCAGGGAAGGCCTCAGTCCCTTCTGGAGCTGCCCTGCAGTACTCAGGACCTCGAGGCCCTGGGCCCAGGTGGCAGCCACACCATACCCAGTACTAGTCTCTCCAGGGCCCGGCCAGCCAAGCCCCCATCTCTGCAGAGTCCACATAACCCCAGCCCTGCCAGGTGGGGTGCCTGACCCAGTGGAGATGACAGAGTCCTTCCTGGCAGAAGGCATGTTGGGTCTGTACAGGAGCCCTTCAATTGGAAGTAAGATGTGGCTGCAGCGTCAGTGTCAAGGTGCCCAACTGGGGGATAGTGGGGAAGGCACCCAGAGGGTCAGGCCTACTGCAAGCCCAAGTAGAGCAGGTAAGGCTGACAGCTGGCACTCCCAGCCGTGCAGCAGCCCCCCCCCCACCCCAGCCCTGACTTGCTGACTTTGAGCTTCCTCCCTGGAGGGGCTGGTTTAGGTACAGGCTATCCAGGCATGGTGGGGTGCTAAGTGTGTGGGAACCACCAGGCCAGCTCAGTACCAGCCTAACCTGAACCCTAACCCAGCAAACCCTGCACAACCCCAGCAATTTCTGGCATGGAAGGAATTCTCCACCAGGCAGTGGGCCTGGTCATGGGGTAGGGACAACCAGCCAGAAGCCACTGATCTGTGGCCCCCTTGAAGAAGTGAGCTGCCTGATAGGGGGCTCAAAGGACAGCGTATTGCTCCTGATCAGAAAGCTAGAGAGAGGCAGGCTCAGCCTGGGCCTCTGGCCACCCTGGTACAGGCCTCTGGGAGGGCCACAGCAACAGCCAAACCAGGTGGGGTCCCAAGGCATCTGCCCAACGGGGACAAACCAGCCAGGTGCTAGGCCTTCTGTGGTCAGTGCTTAAACTGCAGAGGCACCATTCCAGCCCTCTGGTTATGAAAAGGAGGTGCAGCTCTCACCACCCATACCTGGCGAGTACACGGAGGCCCACCTGGAGCCCTAGTGCAGGAGGTGAGAAATCCCAGAAATAGGGTCCCCAGGGCCAGCACTCACACTAGGAAGCCACGGCCTGAGTAAAGGAGAACAGGTACATCCCATAGGAGGGAGGGCACAGGTAACCATCACAGGGCCCAACTGACCACCAGGCATCTGGGGCCAGGCTCTGCCCAGCCCTTGTGGGCCACTCGTGAGACAGACAGACAGACAGACAGACAGACACACACACACACACACACACACACACACACACACAGCACTACTCACTCACTCGCATGGGCACAGGTCCAGGGCACACACAGTAATCAGCTAGCCTGGGGCACCCCAGGGGCCAGACCCATGGATTCGCAGGATAGGTGGTTACCCCCCAAAACCAGGCCATTCTGGGCAAGCTGGCTGGAGCATCCACCCCATCCCACTGCCCAGCAGTGGCCACCAGGCAAGCCATCAACTGGGGGTGGCCCTGGGGACCCTGCCTGCCCTCCAGGTCTGTGGCTCCTCTGGAAGCCTTCAGGTGGCACCTGTGGACCGTGGATCCAGGATATTTCTCTTTGACACACCCAGGCCTTGAGGGGACCTGTGCAGACACCACCCAAGGCAGACATTGATGCAGTACCCACCCAGGGGGCTCCACTGGACACTTAGGCCACCCCAGTCCATGTCCAGACCTTCTCAGGCCCACTAGACACCAAGCCGCCCCATCCCTGCCACCCACCCTGCATTTCACAAACACCAACTCAATAGGCTACGGCCTGGAACTCTAGAATTGAGATCCCCTATAGCAGCCACAGCACTGACCCCTGACCCCAGCACCCACAGGCACCTCAGAAGTGTCAGCAAGGTTGTTTCCTGAGCCCAGAGCCCCAGGGCCAGAGGTCAGATGTGGTCCCTACAGGGTCTCTCAGCCCCCAGGCTGGACAACCCCCTCTCTGAGCAGTCCAGGCATACTAGGTACTATAAGGCTGGAGAGCCCTGGGTACTGCTTATGTGGCAGGCTTCTCAAGGACAACACTGGGGTGTCAGTGTGCTGGGCAGGCAAGCCACCCAGGAAAGGGCTTCCCAGCTCCTGGAGGCTGCAGGATGCAGCTGCCCAAGCCTCGGGACACCTGGTGCTGACTGCAGCCAGCATGTGGTCAAGGGCTCCAGCCCCAGCCCCATGGCCACCATGGGGAACTGGGTAGGTGGGCTTCGGGGAGCATAGAGGAGCCACTGTCCAGTGTCCCTGGACGAGGAACCCATTTCTTGAGAAGCCCCTGGGCTATCAGCACATCTGAGGGCCTGGGCCTCCCTCCAGCCAGCCCCTACCCAGGCCAGGGTGGCACGCAGCTCCCTCCCTGCCATGGCCGAAGGGCCTCATCACTCCTCCACAGCCCCTGGACAACTCACATAAATCTCTCAAGAAATAAACTCTCCCAGCGGGAAGAGCCGAGGTCATGCTTTCTGCCAAATGGGAAGCCCCTGACCTTGACAGCTCCCGGCTGGCATCACTTCCTGGGCCCAGCTGCCTCCTACCCACCTCTCCTAGGCCTGTCCAACCTGGCCCATAAACTTCCTCCACTCCCCGTATCCTGTTCAGTCCCAGCCCCAGCCATCCTAGACTGTAGACTCCTGGGGTGGAGGCAGCCCCCTGCTCCTTTCCACCCAAGGACGGCCAGGCTGGGTGCCCTAAGGCCACCACTGGGGCTATCACCTGACCCTGTAGGGCTGAAGACACCAGACAGGGCACAGAACAGGGCAGCGGCTGCCAGTGTGGGCCCAGCCCCTGGCTGTGTGGCAGGGTAGGCAGCAGTGGTTGGGGGGGTGAGCCTGCAGGGCCACAGCCCACTGCCCCAGCTCTGTCAGCAGAGCCTGAGCCAGGGCCCGGCGGGCCGGAGACGGAGGCCTCAGCTGGGGAAAAACCAACATTTCCCCTAGTCAGGGCCACGGCACAGGGCAGGCAGGCTGAAAGGCAACTTTGAGAGCCTGAGGCCCATTGATTCCCGCACAAAGGATAAAGAAGCCTGCGGTTGGCGTTTCCAGGCCCAGCCAAAGGCGACTTTGTTCGTGGTTCCCTCCCCCCCAAGGGGACAGTGATTTATTTTCCCTTGCAGGAGTGGGGCCCAGACATGAATGGGGAGGCTGGCCTGAATCCCCACCTCACAGCGCCTGGGCCCAGCTCCCACATGTCCACCTCAGTCCTGGCTGTACACTGGTCAGCCACTGCCTGAGGAGGAAGGAAGGCTCCTGCAGCCTGGCCAGGGGCCGATGTCAGTGCCATACATACCACCCGAACCTTGCCTCCTCTGCATCCCACACCCTCAGTCTCCATCCCCACACGGCACCCATGGCAGGTCCCTGCAGCATAGGGCAGCCATGGCAGGTGCCCTAACCACAGGTCAGGGCCCGCTCACCGAGCACAGTGGCTGGGTCCAGAGGGCCAGGGAGCGGCCCCATGGGCTGGCTGCTTGGAGACTGACCCCCAGGCCGTCCTTGCGGCACTTCTCAGAAAGCCTGGCTGGACTTCTTTCAAAGCTCTCTGTGTAAGGTATTTCACTCGGAACCTCTCAAATTCCCACTGTGAGAAATAAAATGGAATGGAGAAAGCCAAATTCTATCTTTTTCCCAATGTGAAAAACAGTCTAAGACAAACCCACCAAGATTGTGAAACTTTGGGCAAAGGGGAACTTTTAAAATATGATCTGGATCTAGAGATGTGCTGATTCCAGAAACTGCGACACCCCAGGGAAATAGCTTTCAAAATGGCCCAAATTCTATATCCGGTTCTCTGGCCCCACTGAAGGTCCAAACTGGACCTCCTCACCAGAGAACTAGGAATGCATCGGAGTGACTTCGCCCCTGCAGCCAGGCTGGGCTGGAGGGGAAGTCGGCACAGCTCAGGAAATACGTTCCTCCCCACCTCCACCCCCAAACCACAGAGGCTCTTGCCCTTGGAAAGCAGTTCCCTTGCGCTGCCAGGGCCTTCGCCAGCGGAGCCAGGGCCGGATACGAGGTGCGGCCCCAAGGCTGCGGCCAAGGGGGACAAGGGCGGAGAGGTGGCCCCTCCAGGGCCCTCAGTGAAGAGGCAGGCCCTGCCCACCCACTGCTATCCACCAGTCAGCCTTGCACTCGGCCAGTACCATGGCAGGACAGAGGCCTCCAGAGCCTCCCTGGCTGAGTGGGCAGAGGACAGGCAGGTGCAAGGATGGGGGAGTCCAAGCAGATAAAAGAGGAATGGAAGCCCAGGCCGCCAGCCGACGTGGGGTTCACCCGGCATGGCCTGTGTACCCGCGGTGCCCAGGACGCTGCCCAGTCTGGCCACGCCTGGACAGCCCCCACCCTCCAGCCAGCCAGTCCCCAGCAGGCGGGGGGGTTGGGTGGCATAAGGCCCACCTGGGTCACCGCCCGCCACCCGAACGTGGCCATATAAGGCCAGGTTGGGCTCGGTGCGCTCACTGGGGGGCAGGGGAGGGGTGCCAAGCCGCAGAGGACTGGTGGACAGAGCAGGGACGATCCTGAGTGGTCAACACACCCGAAGGGCTGGCCTGGCCACTGGACCCGCCTCGCCATGGGGAAGACAGCGCTGTGCCCTCCTGGTCCTGGAACATGGCGGACAAGAGGCTCTGCGGGCGTGTGCCATCCATCAGCCACAGATGCCCCTCGCGGGGGCTGGTCCAGGAGCAAAGCTGCCCACTTGGACATCAGATGGGTGAGGCCGGGTCCAGGCCGCAGTGTGGTGTATGCTATAACAGCACAGCATGTGGCCCTGAGGTTTGTGGCCTTCAGGTGTCTGCCTTGAGGCCAGTCCTCATTGTGAAGGATGTCCCTCACATTGTGGGGACTATCCCGACCTCCCCGCGGCCTCTACCCTATTCTGCTGCCTAGGACTAGCAGGCCCAAGGCCCCGGACTGGGTCGCGATGGATCCCAGACATCAGGAATGTCACCCCGTCTCCCATACCTGGCCTGGCCACCGCGAGGGTCTCTGCAGGTTCCCAGAAACCTAATTTGGTACACTTGGCCACAAGCAGCCCACTCCCCAAGAATCCACAGGGTGGCCAGCTGCCCTCCCCTACAGGTATGTGTGTGGACATGTGTGTGCACAAGACTACAAGAGTGGCCTGAGGGGGTAAAAGCCCGCCTGGCCAGCAAACCAAGTGAGCCTGGGCCCTTCAGGTGAGCTTGAGTACCCTGTGGGTGAGCTGTGGGTACCACGAGGGTGAGGAGGCCCTTGAATGGTGGGCACCTCGAACCCTGGGGCAGCAGGGTGGAGCGGCGCGCGCCAGGCGCACTGTGGCAGGGTTCAGGGCTGGCGGGAAAGGGGCGGCCCTGAGGAGGCCCGGGCAAGGGCGGGGCTCCAGGACTCACCTCGCACAGCGGCGGCCGGCGGCGGCGGCAGGGCCCCCAGCAACAGCGGCAGCAGCAGCAGTGCGGGGCTCGGCGACATCTCGCGGGTCGGACCTGGGGTGGGGGTGCGGTCACTGGTCCGGGACTGGGGCGCCGCTCTTGGACCCAGGGTCAGAGACCCGGTGGGGTCGCGGGGTCCGGGTCCGACCCCCCTCGGCGCCCGAGCTCCAGGCGGAGGAAGCACGGCAGGGAGAAGCTGCACGTATCAAAGGCAGACAAAGGGTTTACACTAATTACCGGCCGCCCCCTCTCCAAACACCGTCTGGATTCCTGGCGCTTGTAACTGGGCCCTGCCCGCGGGACACACAACACCGAGCGGCCCCGCAGATAATCGCCTGCGCCATTAGCGGACAAATTTGCGCTGGGGGGCCCACGTGGGGTGCGGGGGGGCGGGGCGCAGGGCAAGGCCGGGCCGGAGAGGCGGCGGCTCTAGCCTGCCCCCGCCCCGCACCCGATCGCGGCCGCCCCGCCCGCCCGCGCCCCGTGCCCCGCGCCCCGTCCCTCCCAGCCCGCCCATCGGGGTCCAGGGCGCCCGGTGGGGCTCACCTCAGGGGGCTCGGTGCGCGGCGGGTCAGGGCCGGGCCCGCGGGCCTCGCGCCGCGGTCATCGCCGCCCGGGGCGCCGCATCCCGCCCCCCGCGCCCCCGGGCCCGGCCTGGGGCGGGGCGGCGCTACCTGGGCGCGGGCGGCTGGGGCCGGGGCCGGGCTGGGGCGCGGGGCGCGCCGTCTGGGTCGGCAGGCAGCGGGCCGGGGCGCGGGGCGGCGGGGCGAGGGGCCCGGGGCGCCGCGCCGCGAGGCGTCCTTCCCTGCGGGGCTTTGTCAACTCTCCCGGAGCGAGCGCAGAGCCCGCCGCGCGCCCCGCCCCGCAAAACTTCTGGCCAATCCGCGCGGCCCGGCCCGCCCCGCGCCCCGCCCCGGCCCGAAACTTTGCTCCAATCCGCGCGCTCGCCCGCCGGGCTTGCTGCTTAACCCTCGCTGTGCGGGGCGGCCCCGCGGGCGGGCGACTCCCCGGGGCGCGCCCCGCTCCGCCCCGCCGCGCCTCCGGCTAGCCCGCGCCTCCTTGCGGGCCTCAAGTCCCACCTGGAACCGCGGCTCTCACTCACCGCCCCCCGCGCCGGTACGGACCCGCGCCCTAGTCTGAAATTCCCCAGCCCGGGAGCTGGCCCTGGCCGCCGGTCACCAGCCTGGACTGTATTCCTGATGGCCCGGGAAGAAAGGAACTGGACGGCCGTGGGGTGAGCCGTGGCCTGGAGGTCCGTGCCCTGGGGAGCCGCTGGAAGCTGAGGGGCCCCCAACCTACTCAGAGCCCGGGCAGGAACAGGTCTTGGGTGATGGGGGGTCAAGATGATCCTGCCCTGAGCCCCTGGCTTTTCCTCATTTCCCTAGGGAGGACAGGTACGGTCCCCCATCCCACCTGGAGGCTTCCCTGCTGCTCACCTGCTAGTGATAGTAATCACAGGACATGAATGATGATGATGTTAATAATAATAACCATAGACAACACTCCCTTTTGTCCTCCATACCAAGCAGGTGTCTTGCTGTGCTCTGGTAGCCTTGAGGAAACAGACAGAGGGCAGGTAACTTACCCACGACTTGGCATGGTGCAGGGTTGAAACCATCTGCACCTGCTCAGCACCACATGCACTGGCTCCCAGGCCTCCCCACCACCCACCAGCAGGGGCTCTCTGACCCACCCCCTGCATTTCTTTGGCCTGAGTGACCAGGTCGGCCTCCCTATGGCCTGAGTGACCCGGCCAGCCTTCCCATGGCTTCTCCTCTGGGTCACTTCACTAGAATCAAGACTCTTTACACTGTCTCCCACGTCCTCAACACAAAACCATTACCTTTGAGGAAAGGAAGGCTGGGGCCTACCTACCGGCAATGTCTCCTCTCCCTCAACTCTGGACAAATCAATGCCCCCCCACACACACACACACAGCCCCTCTTACAGGAAGCCTTCCAGGGAAGACTGAGACTGGGGAAGCCTTGCTGGCCAGTGTCCTCAGCCCCAAATCCTGTCTCTGGCCCAGGGTGGGCAAGCAGTGGGTGTGTGGAGGTGAGTTCATCAGGCCTGCTCTGCACCCTGGGTAAAGATCCAGGTGCCAACCAGGTAGACCTCCCCGGCATGTGGGAGGCCAGGTGGCATCACCAAGGCGCTTTGAGAAGCAGCCCACAGAGTCTGCCTCTGGGTCACCTGAGGACTGTTGAGTCCTCAGGCACTGAGGCACTGAGGGTCACAGACAGGTGTTGCAGGATAAAATGGGCAAGTGGGTGAAGACGTCTGGGGCCAGTGTGAGGCAGGCCTAGACTTCATGGGCAGGTTTGTGAGGAGACACCACCGAAGCGTGAAGAGCCCCAACAGGTGTGTAGCTGCTAAGGGCAGGTGTGTGTAAAGGTGACTGAGTGGGGGGAGGTCAGGAGCAGGAGGCGGGCCTACAAGGACCGGAGAAGGTGGGTAATGGGGAGGGGTCATGGACAGGTGCACAAACCGCAGGTGTGTGGGGAGGCAGGTACACCTGCCCCTGTCCCCTCTCCAGGCCTTGCTCCCTGCCCACGTTCCCTGTTCCCCAGGCCCCTCACCTATATATCCTTTCCCCTGCACCTGCACCTGGCCCCTCCCATCCCCATCCCCTGTCACCCCCCTTCATCTGCTTCCCAGCCCCTCCCCTTGTTCCCTGCCCCCGCCCCCCCCCGTCCCCCGCCCCGCCCCGCCCCGGCGGCGCCTGGCTCCCGGCGCCGGCTCCCGGCGCGGAGACGCGCTGCCCCCTGGCGGAGGCGCGGGGCACGGCGGCTCCCGAGGGCTAGGCGGCCCCTCCTCTCCCCGACACGTCTGAGCCGCTGCCTGGGGCCACCCCAGCCCAGAGCCAGGCACAGAGCGGCCCCTCAGTGACATGGGCCCAGAATACTGAACCAGAGTGGCCAGCATAAACCCTGCCCCTTTAAAAGTGAAACCTAGAGCGAGGCTACTCCCGGGGCCGACCTGGCGCCCGTCTGCTGTCCCGCGCTAGTTTCTGCCTCCCATCTGCCCGCACAGGTAAGCCCTGGGTAAGTCCTTATTCGTCCTTCATATGACCTTCATTCTGCAGGGACGTGCTGAGCTGGGGCTCTGCGTCAGACTCCATCGGAGAGCGGGAGAGTGGTCTCAAGCAAGGTGGGCCGCCAAGCCCCAGTGGAGGTGGCCTCTTAGCTAGTGTAGGGCTGGATAGAAAAGAGCAGAGGGCCAGAGAACCTGCTGAGAACTAAGTAGCAGGACCAGATTGCTATTGAAACAAGAAGAAATAACTAGTAAGAAATATATGTGTAAGCCGGGCGTGGTGGCCCACGCTTGTAATCCCGGTACTTGGGAGGCTGAGACGAGAGGATCCTGGTTCGCCACCAGCCTCAGCTACTTAGTGAGGCCCTCCATAACTTAGTGAGACCCTGTTTCAAAGTAAAGAACAAAAAATAGGACTGGGGATGTAGCTCGGAGGTAGAATGCCCCTGGGTTCAATCCCTAGTACCACACACAAAAAAATATATGTGGAAACTGCTCCAGATGTTGGACGTCCACAGCAAAGGACAGTGACCCTGAAGAAGTGGGGTTCCAATGACTGTCCCCCATCGTCCCCACTCACCACCCAGGTGCAGGTTTGATGCAGGTAGATGGCAGGAGGCCAGAGCTCACAGGGATCCAGAGGGCTCACAGAGAACCCCAGACAGACAGGCACACACACACACCCGCACCCCACGCCCCCCCACTCCCGCACCCCCCCCCCCCGCCAGGCTTCCCTGAGGACAGAATAGCAGGAAGAAAACACCCCAGACTGGGAGAGAAGCACTTGGAAGGAGCAGGGCCACAAGACTCCCGAGGCCTCCATCAGAGTAGGAAGAGGTTCTTGCTCAGTGGGAGGGAAGAATTGCCCCAGACTGGACAGTTCTGGTCCCTCCTGAGGAAGGTGGAAAACAGCCGGAAGGGTCACACAACTCCCAAGTAATTCAATCACATCCCAGAAACACATGCAGGAATATTTATAGCAATACCAACATATCCAGCACAATGCTACATGGCCAGTAAAAACAATCAGGCATGAAAATAACGAGAAAACTGTGACTTATTCTGAGGGGGCATCCATCCAAATTGACCCAGCAGAGTTAGTGGGTGAGAACATCACACACTCCTGTGACTATGTTCCCTAATCAAGATGCTGCAGGAAGGCTGAGTATGTTATGCAGAGACATGGAAAAACTCGAAGCCTCAAACTGGACTTCCAGAGGTAAAAACTAAGTGCCTGAGATAAAGAAAC
Source organism: Glis glis (assembly GCA_004027185.1). NCBI lineage: Eukaryota > Metazoa > Chordata > Mammalia > Rodentia > Gliridae > Glis > Glis glis. The sequence continues at coordinate 29,888 of PVJS01004743.1, forward strand.
TAAGTGCCTGAGGGTTAATGTTGCAAAAGCAAGCATTGAGGAACCTAACTGCCAAGGACCTGTCCAGAGGAGACAGGGTCCGCTGTGAAGAAGGAAGATGCATGGTGGGCCACGGAACAACATCCAGTGCAAGGAGAACTGGAATCCCTGGGGAGAGGAGGTAGAGGAGGGGAAAGGAAAAATATTCGATGAAAAAGTGGCCACAATTTTTCCAAAAGTAATGAAAAACATAAACCCACAGCTGTGAAAAGCTGAACAAATCTAAGCACAAAAGGTGTGAAGAAAGTTGGGCGTGATAGTGCACGCTTGTAATCCCAGTACTTGGGAGGCTGAGGCAGGAGGATCACATGTTCAAGGACAGCCTCAGCAAGTAATGAGAATCTCATCAACCTAGTGAGACCCTGTTTCAAAATAAAGATAAAATAGGGCTGGGGGTGTAGCTCGGAGGTAGAATGCCCCTGGGTTCAATCCCTAGTGCCACACACAAAAAAAAAAAGAGAGAGAAAAAGGTGTGAAGAAAATCACACTAACAACAATAACACCACGATTCTGAAAACCAGCCGGGTGTGGTGGTGCAAGCTTGTAATCCTAGTACTTGGGAGGCGGAGACTGGAGGATCCGGGTTCACGGCCAGCCTCAGCTACTTAGTGAGGCCTCTGAAACTTCATGAGACCCGGTTTCAAAATAAAATATAAAAAAAAAATAGGGCTGGGGATGTAGCTAGGAGGTAGAAAGCCCCTGGGTTCAATCCCCGGTACCGCAAAAAAAAAAAAAAAAAAAAAAAGATTCTGAAAACCAGCTGTAAAGAATGGCTGAAAAGCAGCTCAGAGAAGAGACATCTTCTATGCAGAGCAACAAAGAAAAGATGCTTTGTTGGTGTCTTGTTAAAAACAATGTGAACAGGAAGACAGTGTGCAGCACCTTTAGTATCTAGGAAAGAAACCCGTCAAGCTAGCGTTCCTTGCCAGCAAAAAAATGCCTTCTAAAAACAAAGGCGAGCCAGGTGTGGTGGTGCATTTTTGTAATCCCAGTACATGGGAGGTTGAGACAGGAGGATCGCAAGTTCGCAGTCAGCCTTAGCAACTTATCGAAGCCCTCTGCAACTTAGTGTGACCCTGTTTCAAAACAAAAAGCAAAAATAGGGCTGGGGGTGTAGCCCTGGGTTCAATCCGCAGTCTCACACACACACACACACACACACAAAAAAAAAAGATGAAGTAAGGACTTTTTCAGATACACTAAAAGAATTCATTACCAGCAGATCTGCACTAAAGAAATGTTAAAAGATGTCCTTCAGGCAGAAGGAAGATGGTGCCAGATAGAAACAAATCTACTCAAAGACACAAAGAGCACTGGAGCCAGACATGGTGGCTCACGTCTATAATCCTAGTACTTGGGAGACTGAGATAGGAGGATAGTAATTTCAAGACAAGTGTGCAGTAACTTGGAGAGATCCTGTTTCAAAATAAAAATAAAATAGGGCTGGGAGTATAGCTCAGTGATAGAATGACCCCAGGTTCAATCCACAGTACCACACATGCACAAAATAACTAGTATAAAGCCAGCGTGGTGGTGCATAACTGTAGTCCCAGCTAGTAGGGAGGCTGAGGCAGAAGGATTGCTTGGGCCCAGGAGTTTAAGGCCAACCTGAGCAACATAACAAGGCTCTGTCTCAAAACAAACAAACAAACAAAAACAATGTTTAATATAAATCCTAAAGCAACCATTAAAATAATAAAGAATTTCAATTAATGGGGCAACAAAAGAGACAAAAAGAATTAAAAAGTTAATTCAGCCAAGTGTGATGGTACACACCTATAATACCAGCTACTCAAGAGGCTGAAGTAGGAGAATGGAAAGTTCTGGGATAGCCTGGGCAATTCAATGAGACCCTATCTCAAAATAAAAAAGAATAGGGATGTAGCTCAGTGATAGAACAACCCTTCAAATATCTAGACACAAATAGGTAAAAACAAAGAGGATGAGAAAAGATATACCATGCTAACAATAAGCAAAAGAATCCAAACTAGCTAAAGTAGGTATCAGAGCAAAAAATACTACCAGAGATCAATAGATCGTTTCATAATGATAAATTGGAAAAATCGTCAAAAAGGCTTAAAAACCCTAAATGTGCATGAACCTAACAACAGGTAAAAATCCATGAAACAAAAGCTGCAGAGCAGGTCAGAGAAATAGACAAATTATTGATACACTCAGAGATTCAGCACTCCTCTTCCATCATGGATTCCCCAGGTGGTCAGACACCAGGAGAACAGAAGACTTGAATAGCATCAACCACCTGAGCCTAGTTAACAATCACAGAGAGCCAGGCATGGTGGTACCTGCTTGTAATCCCAGTACTTGGGAGGTTGAGACTGGAGGATCCAGGTTTGCAGCCAGCCTCAGCTATTAAGTGAGGCCCTATTTCAAAATAAAGAATAAAATAGGGCTTGGGGTGGAGCTCGGAGGTAGAATGCCCCTGGGTTCAATTCCTGGTAACACACACACACACACACACACACACACACACACACACACATCACAGAGCCCAGCGTGGTGGCACACTCCTGTAATCACAGTATTTGGGAGGCTGAGACAGGAAGATTGCTGGCACAAGACCAGCCTCAGCAACTTAGCTAGACTCTCAGCAACCTAGCAAGATCCTGTTTCAAAAAAAAAAAATTTAAAAAGGGCTGGGGTTGTCACTTGAAGGTAGAATGCCCCTGGTTCAGTATCCAGTACCAAACAAGAAAAAATCATAAAGCAATTTTTTGGTACTGGGGATTTAACCCAGGAGCATTCTACCTCTGACCTACACCCCCAGTCCTTTTTATTTTTTTAACTAATTAATTTATTTATTTTTTGAAGTACTGGGGATTGAACCCAGGGGCATTCTACCTCCGAGCTACACCCCCAGCCCTATTTTTTGTTCTTTATTTGGAAACAGGATCTCACTAAGTTGCGGAGGGCCTCACTAAGTAGCTGAGGCTGGCCGAGAACCCAGATCCTCTGGTCTCAGTCTCCCAAGTACTGGGACTACAAGCATGCGCCACTATACCCAGCTTTATTTTTTTATTTTGAAACAGGGTCTCACTAATTTGCTGAGGCTGGCCTTGAACCTGAGATCCTACTATCTCAGCCTCCCAAGAACTGGGATTACAGGTGTGTGCCACTATACCCAGCTAAATCTCAATATATTTATAAGGATTCACATCATTCAAAGCATGTTCTCTGACCCCAATAGAATTACATTAGAAATCAACAATAGAGGGGCTGGGGTGTAGCTCAATGGCAGAGCCCTTGCCTAATAAACAGGAGGTGCTGGGTTCCAACTCCACCACTGTTTAAAACAAAGAAGAAGAAGAGAAAAGAAAAAAATTAACAGAATGGAAATGAAAAGAAAACTATGAACCAGGTGTAGTGGTACATGCCTATAATCCCAGTATTTGGGAGGCTGAGGCAGGAGGATCACATGTTCAAGGACAGCCTCAGCAAGTAGTGAGACTCTCATCAACCTAGCGAGACCCTGTTTCCAAATAAAAATAAAAAATAGGGCTGGGGGTGTAGCTCAGAGGTAGAATACCCCTGGGTTCAATCCCCAGTATCACACAAAAAAGAAAAGAAAGAAAACTATGGGATGCAGGATGTAGGTAATGTAGTACATAGAAGTTTGTAGCACTCGACATTGATTTTAAAAATGGCAGGTTTCAAACTAATGACTTCAGCTTCCATCTAAAGAAACTAGGAAAATAGAAGCAAATGAAGTGCCAAGACACCAGGAGAGGGGAGATGGTAAAGGTCACAGCCAAAGTCAACGACAGAAGAATCATGGAGAAAATCACCAAAACCAAAACCGGATTAGTTGGGAAGATCAAGAAAATTGACAAGTCTCTTAAAAATGGATCTGGAACAAAAACAAGAGGAAAGACACATTAATACCAGAATGCAGAAAGGCAACATTGCCATGGATTCTACCCACATTAAAATAATAGAAATGTGAATAACTCTATGACAATACATAGACAAATTCCTTAGAAGACAGAAACTGCAAAACCTCACTCAAGAGAAAATAGCCAGGCATGTTGGCACACGCTTGTAATCCCAGTACTTGGGAGGCTGAGACCAGAGGATCCGGGTTCTTAGCCAGCCTCAGCTACTTAGTGAGGCCCTCTGCAACTTAGTGAGACCCTGTTTCAAAATAAAGAATAAAAAAATAGGGCTGGGGGTGTACCTCAGAGGTAGAATGCCCCTGGGTTCAGTCCCCAGTACCGCAAAAAAAGGAAAAAAAAAAGAGAAAACAGATAACCTGAAAAGCCACAAATCTATGAAATAATCTGAGTATTTAGTTAAAACCTTCACAAAAAGAAAATACTAGGCCCAGATGGCTTCACTGAGAATTTCTACCAAATACTCAAGGAGGAAATAATACCAACTCTACAAATACTACCAGGAAGTGAAGAGAAGGAACACCTCCTCATTCTGAGGCCAGCATTACTGATACTACTACCAGAATTACAACAAAAGAAACCTATACAACAATATCTGTCAAGAACACAGAGGCAAAATGGCTTTTATTTTAACTGAGTCTAAAAACAGAAAAAGGCACCACATCATGATCAAGGGGTGTGTCCAGGGGCGCAGAACTGGCTTAATGTTAGAAAACCTGTAGATACAGCTGGAAGAACAGACAGGAAGTCAGTGTGATGACCTCCATGCAACCATCCCTGCAGCTGACCACATCAACAGACAGGAAGTCAGTGTGATGACCTCAGCGCATCCATCCCTGCAGATGACCACGTCAACAGACAGGAAGTCAGCGTGATGACCTCACTGCATCCATCCCTGCAGCTGACCACATCAACAGACAGGAAGTCAGCGTGATGACCTCAGTGCATCCATCCCTGCAGATGACCATGTCAACAGACAGGAAGTCAGTGTGATGACCTCTGTGCATCCATCCATGCAGAGGACCACGTCAACAGGAAGTCAGCATGATGACCTCAGTGCATCTATCTATCCCTGCAGCTGACCACCTCAACAGACAGGAGGTCAGTGTAATGACCTCAGTGTATCCATCCCTGCAGATGACCATGTCAACAGACAGGAAGTCAGCGTGATGAACTCACTGCATCCATCCCTGTGGCTGACCACCTCAATAGACAGGAAGTCAGTGTGATGACCTCCATGCATCCATTCATGCAGATGACCACCTCAACAGACAGGAAGTCAGTGTGATGACCTCTGTGCACCCATCCCTGTGGCTGACCACATCTACAGACAGGAAGTCAGTGTAATGACCTCACTGCATCCATCCCTGTGGCTGACCACATCAACAGACAGGCAGTTAGCGTGATGACCTGAGTGAACACATTTGTGCAGCTGACCATGTCAACAGGCAGGAAGTCAGTGTTATAACAGTAATGACACAGAAAAATGCACTTGATGGAATCGAATACCCATTCCTGATTCTATTTTCTTTCTTTTTTGTTGTTGTTGTTTTGCTGGGAATTGAGCCCAGGAGGCATTCTATCTCTGCTCTACACCCCCAGCCCTATTTTGTTTTGAAACAGGGTTCACTGAGTTGTTGAGGGCCTCGCTAAGTTGCCGAGGCTGACCTTGAACCTGCAATCCTCCAATCTCAGCCTCCCAAATCCTGAAATTACAGGCATGAGCCACCATACCCGGCTTCCTGATTTTTAAAATCTACCCTCAGCCGGGCTCAATGGCACACATTTGTAATCCCAGTACTTGGGAGGCTGGGATAGGAGGATCGCAGGTTCGTGGCCAGCCTCAGCTACTTAGTGAGGCCCTCCACAACCTAGTGAGACCCTGTTTCAAAATAAAGAATTAAAAATAGGGCTGGGGGTGTAGCTCAGAGGTAGAAGCCCCTGGGTTCAATCCCCAGTACCGCAAAAAAAAAAAAAAAATGTACCCTCAACAGACTAGTAACAGAAAAGAACTTTCTTGGCCTGGGGATATAACTCAATGGTAAAGCGTGTGCCCAGCATGTGCAAAGGGCCTGGGTTTGATCCCCAGCACTGCCAAAGACAAACGAAAAACACATACAATAAGAAGAAAAGAAAATGCTGGGCGTGGTGGCGGCACGCTTGTAATCCCAGTACTTGGGAGGTGGAGACCGGAGGATCCGGGTTCATGGCCAGCCTCAGGTACTTAGTGAGGCCCTCTGCAACTTCGTGAGACCTGGTTTCAAAATAAAGTATAAAAAATAGGGCCAGGGGTGTAGCTCGGAGGTAAAACGCCCCTGGGTTCAATCCCTGGTACCGAAAAAAAAAAAAGAAAAGAAAAGAAAAAATAGGAAAATAAACGTTCTCAACCTGGCAAAAGGCATCTACCACCGGCTGTGGTGGTGCACGCCTCCTGTAATCTCAGTACTTGGGAGGCTGAGACAGGAAGATCACAGGTTCAAAGACAGTCTCAGCAAATAGTGAAACTTTCATTAACCTAGCGAGACCCTGTTTCCAAATAAAAATAAAATAGGGCTGGGCATATAGCTAGGAGGTAGAATGCCCCTGGGTTCAATCCCCAGTGCTACTAAATAAATAAATAAATAAATAAATAAGCCTGTGTAGAAAAAGTTGTTTGGAATCTACAAGAGAGAGACACTAAAACTCATAAATGTTCTTAGCAGAGTGGCAAGACATAAGGTCAATATATAAAAGCCAAACATATAAGGATGTGCAGCAAACAGACTTCTACACATTGCTGTGGGGTGTGTGAAGTGATAGGACCACTTTGGAAAATAGCTTTGCAAGTTCTTAAGAAGATAAGGTAGTATCTCAGATATGACCCAGCCATTCCATCTCAGGTATTTATCCAACAGAAATGAAGATGCATGTCTGCAGAAAGATGGGGCACAGATGTTCAGAGCAGCTTCATTTGTAATCACCTCAAATTGGAGATGACCCAAACGCTGGTCGGTGGCAGGATGGCAAACCCATTGCTCTACAGCCACTCGAGGGGGCACTCACCAGTACAAGGGGTGGACTCCAGGTACAGGAACAACCTGAAAGTCCCTCAGTACTGAAGTCAGTCCAAAAGGAGAGTAAGGACTCCATTTGTATCAAATTGTAGAAAAATCCATTAATCTTATTATCTTGCCTAGGCTGACCTGGAACCCCTGGGCTCAAGCATCTTCCTGCCTTAGCCTCCTGAGTAGCTGGGACCATGGTGCACCTGGCTGCTAAAAGTCACTCATTTTTTAAAATATATATTGGGGATTGAACCCAGGGGTGTTCTACCTCTGAGCTACACCCCCAGCACTTTTTATTTTTTATTTTGAAACAGGGTCTCACTAAATTGCTGATGGTCTCACTAAGTTGCTGAGGCTCTCTGTTGGTCTCACCATCCTGCCCCCCACCTGCCGTGGCCTCCCATTGGTCTCACTGCCCCTCCCCCAGCAGCCTCCTGTTGGTCTCGCCATCCCACCAAGGCCTCCGGTTGACCACCGTTCTCTGTGACCTCCTGTTGACCTCACCATCCTCTGTGGCCTCCTGTTGGTATCATCATCCTCCCCCATCCCATGGCCTCCTGTTGGTATCACTGTGACCCCCTCTCTGTGGCCTCCTGTTGGTCTCATTATCCCCCAATGACCCCTGTTGTTATTGTTGTTGTTGTTGTGTGTGTGTGTGTGTGTGTGTGTGTGTGTGTGTTTTACTGGGAGTGAACCCAGGGGCATTCTACTTCTGAGCTACACCCCCAGCCCTATTTTTTATACTTTATTTTGAAACCGGGTCTCACGAAGTTGCGGAGGGCCTCACTAGGTAGAGAGAGAGAGAGAGAGAGAGATAGGGAGGGAGAGAGAGAGAGCTGAGGCTGGCCGCGAACCCGGATCCTCTGGTCTCCGCCTCCCAAAGTACTGGGATTACAAGCATGCGCCACCATGCCTGGCTGCCCGGCAAGTATTTTTAATTTTGAAACAGGGTCTCATCAGGTTGTTGAGGGCCTCAATAAGTTGCCAAGACTGGCCTCAAACCTGTAGATCCTACTGTCTCAGCCTCCCAAGTACTGGGATTATAGGCATGTGCCACTATGCCCAGCTTCCCCCTGCTGTTCTCACTGCCTCTCCCCTCCAGCCCATAGCCTCCTATTGGTCTTACCATCTCCCCACCCTGGCCTCCTGTTGGTCTCCCTGTCTCTGTGGACTCCTGTTGGTCTCATCATCCCCTATGGACTCCTATTGGTCTCATCATCCCCTGTGGCCTCCTGTTGGTCTCACCGTCCCCTCATGGCCCTCTGTTGGTCTCATCATCCCCCATGGCATCTTATTGGTCTCATTATCCCCTGTGACTTCCTGTTGGTCTCACTGTCCCTTGTGGCCTCCTATTGGTCTTATCATCCCCTGTGGCCTCTTATTGGTCTCATCATCCCCTGTGGCCTCTTATTGGTCTCATCATCCCCTGTGGCCTCCTGTTGGTCTCACTGTCCCTCGTGGCCTCCTATTGGTCTCATCATCCCCTGTGGCCTCCTGTTGGTCTCACTGTCCCCCCATGGCCTCCTGTTGGTCTCATCATCCCCCATGGCATCTTATTGGTCTCATCATCCCCCCGTGGCCTCTTATTGGTCTCATTATCCCCTGAGGCCTCCTGTTGGTCTCGTCATCCCCTGTAGCCTCCTGTTGGTCTCATTGTCCCTCATGGTCTCCTATTGGTCTCATCATCCCCTGTGGCCTCCTGTTGGTCTCACTGTCCCCTGTGGCCTCCTGTTCCACATGACGTCCTCATTGGAGCCTTCCCCTGTTCTTGCACCTACTCTGCTGCAGTTTAGAAGAACTGGACTGACTCACCCTCGCCTTCCAGGGACATTTGGGTGTTCCAAGTGATTCCTGGTTACACTGTGGAGAGCAGTCCCAGTCAGCATGGGCATTTCTAACCTTGACCCTGAGTCACCTCCAAATTCATATGTTAAGCCCTAACCCCAATGGGGTGGTATGTGGAGGGGAGCTCTGCTTAGGGTTAGATGAGGTCATGAGGGCCCAGGACAGGATTTGTATTCTCATAAGAGGAAGTGACTAGAGTATGTTCTCTGCCACATGAGGACATGGAGAGAGGGCATCGTCTGAGGTCCAGGAAGTGGGCCCTCACTGAGCCACCCCTGCTCCCTGGTGTCGGGCATCCAGCCTCTAGGACTGTGAATGGTCGCCTTCTGTTGTTTAAGCTGCTGGCCTATGGTGCTCGGTCAAGCCAGCCCAGCTGACCAAGACAGCCCTTCTGAAGGGCTAACACCGGGCCTTGCCTCATGGCTGGCTGCAGGCTATGGCCAGAGCCCCTGGGGAGGATGGCAGGTTGAGCAGGCCCTGGCAGCTCTGGGCTCACCAGCCTCCTGCCATGACTTCCCCCATCCCTGGGAGACATGCACCCCCCAAGATTGAGCTGGACCTTTACCCGAGTCAGAGAGGGCACTGGCTAGAGGTTAATGGGTGAGTTAATGCATCTCCTAGGGCTCCCACATGGAGACCCAGCTGGTCTGTTGCCCCCAAGGCTATTTCTGCTGTTCACTGGGGCAATGGTCTGGGGTGAACCGCAGCTGGGGCAGGGACAGGAGTGGTGGGCAGCGCTGGCACCTGCAGCCTGGTGCCCTCTGTCTGCCTCCTCCCACATGGCACCTGGTCCCTGGCCTGACCTTTGAAGGACTCATGATCCTAAAGGCAGCACCCAGGCCCCAGGGGCAAGTGCTCCCTGTGGTTGTAGAGGGCTGGTGAGTGGGCTCTGGCCACCTGGGGCTGTTGAGATGGGGGGTGTACATGGCCCAGCCTTGGCCTCTGGCCACTGGGAGCATTCTACAGGTGGCCCCTCCCCTGTGTCCACCTGGGTGGGACCCCTTGACCAGAGCTGTAGGAGCTTCCTGACTGGTGCCGGGTACCAGGGCTTGACAGGTAAGGACAAGGAAGGGGGGGACACACAGACCTCAGGGCTGCACCTAGGACCTCTGCCAGGCCTGGGGAGGATGTACCCCATATGACACCCCTGTAAGGACTGCCATGCCATGGCTGGACATCAGCCACAGCCTCCAGTGAGTCCTGGTGAGCTGTGCAGGGGGGCCAGGCACCAGCCGATGCCCTGACCGAGGGTGCCAGACCAGGTCAGCCTCCTCCCTGGCCCTCTCCACCCAAAGGCCCAGGACACAGACCTCCAAATGGGGCTTTTGGATCAGGTGGCTCACAAATCTGAGGGGCGGGGGCTAACCTTGGAGGGAAAATGGAACTGATTACTCAGATTACCCCTTGTGTGGGATGAAGTACAGGTGGAAGGCGGGGTTGCCCTGGCAACCAGAGAGCTCAAAGGACTGGGCCCCTCACTCCTCCTTTGAGAAAGAAAAGGTGAGCTAGTGAGGAGTGCAGCTGAGGGCGGGGTGCGGCCGTCCAGTGCTGCTGAGTGACCACCCAGGGCCTGGTTCTGAATGCTGCAGCCCAGCTGAAAGCTGACCCTGCTGAGGAAACAGGGCATCCCCCAGTAAAGAGCCATCTGTCTACACCTGGGTGGCTGCCTGAAAAGCCACCATCGGTTCCCAGACCTCATGCCTCTTCCCCCAGATTAGCCCCCAGCATGGCTGAGAGCAAGGGTTGTACCAGGAGGAAGTACCAGGCCTGTACCAGGCCTGGCTGGTCTGCCAGCAGGAGCCTGGAGTTCATGGGGTGGATCTACAATGGACAGCCAGCCACCTCACGTCCCGGAGTAGTTGCAGGGTCTCCAGACTGATGTGCAGCCTGTGTACCTGGACCAGAGAAGGGACAGGAGGCCAGGACCTTGACTCTGCAGGGCCTGCTCCTAGAGCCCTAGGGCCAGCAGCAGTGCCCAGAGCTGCTCAGGAACACCTGGGCCCATCATGGGGACTGAGTCAGAGCCTGCACTTGAACAGGGACAGGAGTGTTTCTGGAGCCATGTGCCCTCAGGGTCTGTGGCCCTGAGACAACCTGGAGAAAAGGGTTCTTCTAGGGTTCCCCTAGAAGAGCACCCTGCAGTAGTCGCTGGCTCATGCCCCAGTATGTTAAGGAGACCTGGGCTGTTCTCCAGGTGACTTTTCCTGGGAAGAGGGGGGTGTGCTAGCTCACAGGGCCAGCTGGATAATGGCTCTGAACTGCCCCAGTCCCCTCGCCTGATCATAGCGGGGGCTTGGGGGCATCTAGCAGCAGACAGTCCTAGTAGTCTGGGAGTGGTCTGGGAGAAGCCTAGTGGTCATGGCTTCTGCAGATCCTTCTTGTGGGTCCTTCCCTACTCCCCAGGATGCAGAGTGGGGAGCAGAGCAGGGCCTCCCACGTGTGCCTTTACTTGCCAGGTGAGTGTAAAGGTTGGTGGATCATCGCAGCCAAACAGGTGGCAATGCTGGCCATAGCTGGGGTCTGCATGGAGATACGACCTCGCTCGAGCACCTGACCTGAAGCTACGCCACTGGCAAACATTTCATTTTCTGTCCGCATCAAGAAAGGAAACCAAGCCGGGCATGGTGGCGCATGCTTGTAATCCCAGTACTTGGGAGGCTGAGACCGGAGGATCCGGGTTCACGGCCAGCCTCAGGTACTCAGGCCCTCCACAACTTTGTGAGACCCGGTTTCAAAATAAAGGATAAAAAATAGGGCTGGGGGTGTAGCTCGGAGGTAGAATGCCCCTGGGTTCAATCCCTGGTACCGCAAAAAAAAAAAAAAGTAAACCAGACAGGTGTGGTGGCATATGCCTGCAATCCAAGTACTTCAGAGGCTGAGACAGGAGGGTTGCAGGTTTGAGACTAGCCTCAGCAATGTAGTGAGACTCTCAGCAACCTAGCAAGATCCTGTTTCTAAACAAAAAATAAAAATGGCTGAGGGTGTAACTCGAAGGTAGAATGCCCCTGGGTTCAATCCCCAGTACTACCAAAAAAAAAAAAAAGAAAAGAAAAAAGAAAAAGAAAGAGAAAGAAACCTGATGGAGTTTTTTGTTTGTTTTGTGGCACTGGGGATTGAACCTAGGGACATTCTGCCTTGGAGCTACACCCCTAGCCCTATTTTATTTTTTATTTTGAAACAAGGTCTAAGTTGTGGAGGGCCTAAGTTGCTGAGGCTGGCCTTGAACCTGCAATCCTCCTATCTCAGCCTCCCAAGAGTGCACCACCATGCCTGGCTCTTCCTGATTCAGTTTACCAGCACCTGGTGGGGACACCAGCCGACCTTGAAGGAGTGCCTTCATGAAGTCACCTCTCCCGCTATCAGTGTGACCCAGTTGGGTCTTGATTACACTAACTGGACTTGGGGAGCAGGAGATAACATACCCCGCACACCTCAGCGAGACTCTTGCTTCCCATGGGGTAGGAAATCAGCCCTGGATAGCTCCGGAGCCTCCAGAGAAGTCTGCAGGGACCCAGTGGTCTAGATTTAAAGGGAGATGTCCTTGGACCTCACTCCACCCCGTTTTCTGTGTGTGTGTGTGTGTGTGTGTGTGTGTGTGTGTGTGTGTATGTGTGTGTGTGTGTGGTACTGAGGATTGAACTCATGGGTGTTCTACCTCTAAGCTACACCCCTACCCCATTTTATTATTTTATTTTAAAACAGAGCCTTGCTAAGTTGCTGAGGCTGGCCTCGAACCTGCAATCCTCCTGTCTCAAACACCCAAGTACTGGTATTATATGCATCTATCACTGAGTCCGACTCCACTGGTGTCTAGAGGCACAAGGCTGGTGGAACTCTGGGATTGGGTGCAGCTGTACACCACTTCTGAGCCTCCTACACTGACCCATTTCCTGGACAATAGGTCACTGCAGAAAAGGCTCAGCAGGTCCAGCCTGCAGCACAACTGCTGAGCAGACAGCCATGAGACCAGTCACCACCTGGCCACGAGACTGCCCTATGGAGGGAAAGCCAAGGGCATGCTGCATCCGATATAGCCTGCAGCACACTGGGCCCCAAGCACACCTGCAGGGAATCCTGGGAGCTCACTAAACCACTCCTGAGATAACCCTGCTTTTCCCCAACCAACCTGGGCCTTCCTTTGTGATGTCTTTCCTACTGGCAGCTGGAGAGAAGAGAACTGTGCAGAAGTGGTTCGTGGGTGTTTGTGCAGTAGGCCACCTGGAAGGGGACAACGGCTGTGTCCTGGCCCACTGGGGCTGGCCCTGGAGGGCAGGGGTTCTCCCAGTGGGCAGAAGCAAAGTGGCACATCTAGCCCCAGCAGGGCTCCCCATCAGGCAGCCCTCAAAAATTGACCATGTGTCAGACCCAGAAAGATGAAGCTTGGAGACAAGGAGGTCTGGGGATAAGGCAAGTGTGTGGGTTCCCAGAATGGGCAGTGAGGGCCTGTGCCCCCAGGGTGTCCACTTCACTGAGACTCTCACAAATGGAATGCCAGACACCAGCCTCTGTGTGCCCAGGTGCAGTGGCCTTGGCAACAGGGGCAGCATGGACTCCCCTGGCTATGGGTACTGCTTGATGCCAATGCCAAAGCAAGGTCTGAAGCACAGGAGGGTGTCGCCATGGTGACATGGCCTGGTGTGGAAGGAACACTGCAGAGATGGCTTGGTCAGCACCACTGTCAGTGGACATGAGGCGACATAAACTTTGTACTTGGACAAAGAACAGGAAGAGGCAGGGACCCATGTCCCCTCCCCCATTTGGGCCCCAGGGCAATCTTCAAGGAAACATGCTGTGTCCCTGTGCCTGGGTCTTTGGTTGAAGACAGTTCTCATGGCCAAGGGCTGTTGGGCCAGCATTCTCCAAGTAGTGTCCCCCAGCCCCCTCCAGCAGGTCCCCATGCAGGCTGGGGGGTCTCTGACTGGGAGGGAGACGGGAATTGGATCCTCATCAACCCCACCCTCTTTTCTCTTGGTACCAGTCTCATTCACCCAGTGCTCATCCACACCCCAAGACTGATATGTAGAAAGGCACTTTATTTTTTATTTATTTACCTATTTTGTTACTGGGGATCGAACCCAGGGACATTGTACCTCCACACTATACCTCCAGCCCTTTTTATTTTTTATTTTGAAACAAGGTCTCACTAAGCTGCTGAGGATCTGGCTAAGTTACTGAGACTGGTCTTAGGAATCTGCAATCCTTCTGCCTCAGTCTCCCAAGTACTGAGATTACAGGTGCACCACCACACCCAGTTAGAAAGGCACTTTGAAGGAATGGGGGCAACAAAAGGAGCTGGCAGCTAACTGGCCAGTGGCAATCCAGCCCATCTTAGCTCCTGGCTGCCAGGTTCACTACTCAGCACAAGCTCGAGAGGCACCACAGCCGGTGGCACTCATGAGGCAGGGACCTCCAGGTATGGCACGGGATCTGAGAAGGGGCCTGGCCGGGCCCAGTAGTCCAGGGCTCGCACCCGGTAGAAGCCAGAGACGACAGCTGTCTCTGTGGACATGAAGGTGCGTGTATTCTTGAGCATGTGCCCACCGGAGCCCACTCCAAGTCCCCAGAGCCCCCAGACCCCACCCAGAACTGTGCTGAACCCAGGAATGGGGTGGCAGGGACCCGGGGTGGTAGGCATACCTGGGCTGAACACAAAAAGGTTATAGGTCGATGGCTTCCTGCTGACTGGGGTATACACCTTACCATCCTGGGAGAACTGGATCTCATACGTCCACAGGCACCTGGGGAGATCAGGGTCAGGGCTGAGGCTGGGGTCAGGTAGCCCCTGAAGTCCTGGGTGGGCAAGGTAGGGTAGACCCACAGCCCTATTCCTGCCAGCTCCCTTCCTGGCACCTCTCGGGGTAAGGGATCTCTGGGCATTCTTCCTGCAATAACCCACCACCCTGGCTGAGGGGAGAGGGCAGGAGCCCAGCTGTGGTTTCAAGGTCCTTGTAGGTGCCCCACACTGATGGGTTTCTGAAGGAGCAGTTGGGGGTGTGTGAAGAGCAGAAATGCTTGGGCAGTGGAGGGGAGCTGGGCACACAATCGGAAGAGCTGGGAACAGGGTGGGTATCCTGCTGCCGGGTGGGGGAGGACGAGGGCCCCACTCACGCACTTGGAGCCCAGGAGCTCATCCGACCAGACCAGAACCAGCTGCCCTCGGGTCAGGGGCAGAGCGCGGAGCTGGGTGACCTGCGGACAGAGAGCAGCTGTAAGGAGCTGAAGGGGTGAGTAGGCAGCGGCAGGAGGAGGTGGGTGGCCTCTTGCCTGGCCGGGAGGCTTCTGGGGGCGTGCGCACACGTGCACCAGCAGCAGCGAGGGTAGCGAGAGCTCCGGGCGCAGTATCAGGTGGCCGCTGGCAGGGAAGGGTCGCGGCGCCACAGCCACGGGGTCCTGGGAACAAGGGAGGGAGCTGGGTTTAGCGAGCCTCTCTGACACCTCAGGGGCCTCTCCGCCCCACTCCCGGTCGCCACGAACCTCGGCTGCGCGCATGCGCCGGAACTGCTCAGCGGAAGGGAAGACCGGCCGGCCCATGAGCTGCCACTCGGTGTGTGGGCTGCAGAGCTGGTTATCCACGTGGAGCGTGACGTAGAGGAGCCCTGAGGAGCCGGACGCCGGGGGTTCGCCTCACCAGCCCGCCCCTCCAGGGCTCGCGGGGTTGGAGACGTCCCCCGTGCGGCTCACCTGGGCCAGGGGGCACCCCGTGCAGGCGCAGTGTCACCGGGACGCTGCGGTTGGGGTGGGCACGGGTGTCGTCGCTGGCGTAGACCAGCACCGTAGCACGCCAGGCGTCGTTGGGGCCCTCTGGGTGGTGGGCGCTGGCCAGGACGCCCACTGTGTGGTTGCTGTCCAGCACCGCCCCCGCCCGCGACACCTCTGCCCAGAGCTGCTCTCCGTCTACGGCCGGGTGGGGGTGCGGGGCTGTCACCACGTGGGGCAGCTGCTCCTCGGCATGCGCAGGTCCCGGCTTCCCACCATTTGCTCCCTCTCCTCCCCACAGTAAAGGTCTCCCCAGGGCTGGGAGGTCCCAGTCACACCTCTCAACCCACAGGAAGACCAGCCCCAGGAGATGGGCACAGCTGGAGGAATGTGCCTCCTCAGCCCCCCTCCCCCCACCCCAAGGCCTTTGCACAGGACTCTCCTGGGCTTGGAAGTGAAGCCTGGGTCAGGCTGCCCGGTCCTTCTCTGGTCCTCACCCACCCCAGAGCGCGCCAGTCCAGCACGGCCTGTTTCCAGTCTGACCCGCGCACGCAGGAGCACCAGGGACAGCTCACCCAGCAGGGCCAGCAGCCCCATGGCGGTGAGAACCGGCTTGCGCAGCAGCTGCACGTGGGGTGGGCGGGTGTTGTTGACCTGGAAGCGCGCAGTCAGCGTGCGCTGTGAGAAGGGGTGGGGGTGGTAGCTCAGGAAGGCGTTGTCGTTGCTCAGGAGCGCATAGTGGACCGAGGAGCTGGTGTTAGCGACCAGCAGGTTCTGGTGCTGCGCGATGACCTGCGGGCGTTTCTTCGTGATCATGGTATCTCCCCTGCCAGGTAAGTATCTGCGGGCGTTTCTTAAGGCTGGGACCTCGGCCGCTGGCCACCCTGCTCCGCCCCACCCCCAGGAGGAAGGCCCTGCACGGCTGGCAGAGCCTCACCACGGACCAGCCCACCTTCACCACCATCGCTGCGTAAGTCACGTCGGCCCTCCAGGGCTGTGGCAGCGACCAGCCCACCAGCGGGTCCGCCTCATCGTTGTAAACGGGGGTGTCCTTGAACTTGGGGAAGAGCTGCTGTATCTGCTCCACGGCCGCAGCCTCCTGCTCCAGGATGTAGATGGAGCTGCCCGCGCCCTATGGCAGTGCGCGCCTTAGCACCTCTGGGCCAGCTCGCGACCTGGCTGAGGGTGGGCAGGGGCGGCGCGTACCTTCCTGTGCAGGGAGATGTAGTCCAGACGCACGCCCACCTCGCCAGTGAAGAAGTTGGTACCGTGGGCACAGTGTCCCAGCAGGCTCCAGCTGAGCGGCGACCGCGGCGGGGGACGGAAGGAGTCGCCCGGGCCGCCCAGCCGCAGGGCGGGGCTGGCAGCACGCAGACCCTCGGAGCAAGCGTCGTAGTAGTTCAGGAAGCCTGGAGCGCAAGGGTCCTAAGGTCCAGAGGGACGGCGGGCGCTGCGCTCCGCTCAAGCCCGCCTGGCCCAGCAGGACCCCAGCAAGCGCAGCCCACCTTGCATGGTCATCGACACGTTGTCAAAGTCGTGATGGTCCGGCTCATTCCATGTCTCGAAGTTCCACTTGGAAACATGTTCCAGTCCATACCTATCTGTAGAGCGCCCTTACTGTCGCTTGAGCTCCACCCCTAAGTCCCTGGAGGGCCCAGCCACGGGCCTCCCAGGGTTTGGACCCCAGGGTTGGAGGTTTGGACGTGATGGGAGGCGAGCCCCTTTCCCCTATCAGGAAGCTCTAGCAGGGGGGCCATGTCAGAGAAGGCCGGGAGGTAGCGTGGGTGATGGCAGAGGAGATCCCGCCAGGAGTGCCCAGGTAGCCCCCAGGGCTGGCCCCCCTCACACACTGATGTATCTCCTGGCCAGGAGGGAGACTAGATCCTTCCACTCGAACACTTGCTGCTTGTCTTCAAAGTCAGTGAAGCGTCCAGAAGGGCTGCCCATCAGTTCAAAGCCTGCAACACAGGGCATTAGGTTCCACCTGGCCAGTGCCATGGACAGTCCTGAGCCCACTGCCACCAGGGAGGACCCAGAGGGACTGGGAGTGGGGCAGGGCTGCTGCTCACCAGGAAGGAGCTGGTTCTCCTTAAGGAGGTCCAAGTACCTGTCCAGCTGGGTGAAGTTGTAGCTCACACCCTGCCCGGCTGACACCCTATGGAAACACAGTCCACGCTGGGGGAGAGCAGCAGTGCACCTCATAACCTGGGCTGGAGTCATGGCCACATTCCACAGGTAGGAAGCCCATCAGGTGCCACACAGAACTCAGCTCCAGGATTTCCAATGGCTGTTCCCTTCAGAAAACGACAACACTATGGGCACCTCCAGTCACTCACAGCTACTGTGAAATAGTATGTCTTTATGTGGAACCCCACCCCTAAACCTTTAGGAGATGGAAGACTTGGGGTGGGGCCTCAGGACAGCTATGAGGCCCAGGGGTGGGACCAGAGCCAGGCGAAACCCAGTGGGCACTCTTCCCTAATTCTCTCTCCTCCCAGAAGCCAGGACCCCAAATTTAGCCTAACGGCACCCTCATCCCTTCCCACACTCCAAGAGACAACATGGATGTGCAGGAAAGGGAGATGGAGGGCCTCCCCACACACAGTCCAGACCTGGCCATTCTCCTGGGGCTCACGTTCCAAGAGGGACAGGTGTCATCAGATCTTTAATAGAACAACAGGTATTTGATGAAGGGGATATAATGGGAGTGACAAGCTCTCTGAAGAGGTGACATTCAAGACCTGCCAAGTGATGGGATAAGCTAGTGATGAAAACACTCACAAAGACCCAAGGTAGGAATGAGCTCCTGGCCATCTAGCAGCAGAAGAGCGGCTGGTGGGCCTGGGCAGATTGAGGGTGTATGTCTGGGAGGTGAGGTCACACAGGATCTTGAGATCTTGTGAGGATGGGATGCTGACAGCAGATCAGAGCCCTTCTGGGGTTCTGAGCAGAGCAACACCATGACACTGATAAGATCAGCGGCAGCTAGTTCAAGTCAGAGCAAGAAGACTGGTACCCCCCACACACACACACAAAGTGGGCTCCCAGCAGGAGGCATGGTGCCCAGACTGGGGGGTGGCTGTGAAGGCCCTCGGAAGGGGCTGGAGCAGGTAGGTTTTCCAGGTGTGGGGACAGTCTACTGATGGATCTGAGGTGAGCTGGGGCAGGTCCTAGACATAGGGGTGGATTTCAGCTTGGGCCTGGGCTGGTGGGGAAGAGTCTGAAGGGAAACTGGTCTGGGTTTGTGGGTGTGGAATTGGCCATGTCCAGGTCTAGGTGAGGGCGCTGGTGCTCAGGCATCTGGGCCTGAGGGTGTTGGAGGAGGGGTAGAACATGCCCCAAGCGCTGAGTCTGGGCTTGGGGTGTGAGGGATGCAGCAGCCAGGTGAGCCTACATGGAGGGTGGGAATAGTAAGAAGAGAGGCCTGCCAGCCAGGGTCTGAGGGCTTCCCAAGGACACGCCCACAAGGGCAAGCGCGAGTTTGTCTGGGATGGGATGGTAGGGCAGGGACAGGGTCACCACTGTGGACAGTGAAATCTGGCCCTAACCAGCTCTGTACTGCCACAGCCTAGTCAGCTGAGCACTGACCCCTGACATGGCAGGTCTAGACTGCTCAAGGCCTTCTGGGTTCCACCCCCCCCCTCCTGTACAAGGTCAGGAAAGAGGGCTGGGCCCAGTCCTCCACCCACCAGCTGGTTCCTGCTCCTCAGGTGGCCTTCTGTCTGCCCTAGACGCCCCCTGTGCTCAGGGCTGTAACAAGGCAGGGCTGTAACCCACCTCACCCTCTCCCCTCCCATACAAAGGTTACACCAGTAGCAAATAAAACAGTAGCAAGCACTTGGATAAAGATTAAATGCGCTGCAGCCAAGGGGTTCCAAAGTCCCAAAGGTGTTGGTATGAGGACAGGGACGGGTTCTCGGCTTTACTCCTCAGATCCCCACGGCGATAACCCGGTGACATCCACTCCTGGCAGAACGCACAGAAGACCTCAGGTGCTAGCTGTCCTGGGCCAGCAGGCGACAGCTGGAAACGTCCCCAGCCGGTCTCCCTGGGTGGACCCGAGGGTCAGCTGGCCCCGCTAGCTTAGTCAGCTAGGGATGCCCGGGCGCTGGGATACCCCCAGGGGCCACCCCACGCCAAAGAATCCCGGGAGCAGTCCTTCTGTCCCACTGTGCGTCGGTTTCCCTTCCCAGAGCCTTGGCTCTGGTTGGGAGGATTAGAGAGGTCTTAGCTGGGGAGGGGGGTTGAGCAGAGGAAGTGAAGTGCGCGGCTCCCCAAGACGCCCCTGCAGAGCGGCCCGGGCCATCTAGCCGCCAGGCCCACTGCACCCAGCCAGACCCCGCCTGGTGCACCAGCCGAGTCGCACAAAAGCCTGTTAACCGCACGGCGGCGGCCAGTCTGGCGGTCCCAGGGCCCCTGCACCGGCCCAAGCGCGAGCGTCGCCGGGACCCGGCCTGGTGAGTGCGCGGGTACGCGCAGCGGGGCGATGAGCGGGCTGGCCCAGTCTTCAGGGAGGAGTGCGCCTTGGGGTGCGCGGGAGAGGGGTGGAGAAAAGGGGGCGCGCGTGCACGGGGTTTTGCGCAAGGCAGGGGCCGCACAGGAATGGAGGGTGTGGACGCAGCGGGGGTCGGTGAGCGGACGGGGTCCGCGCGTGCATGGAGGGCATGCTGGGCAGCTGGGGGACCTGAGCGGACCAGGCCGCTTGCTCCTGGAGGGTGGGGGATGAGAGAGGAGGGGGCCAGGCCGTGCTGGCTCGTTGGGTTGGAAGGCGGCAGAACCAGACCGCGCGTGCCCAGAGGCGGGGGAGGGGCATTGTGTGGTGCGCAGACACTGATTCGCGTCTTTGGAGGACCTGCAGCGCCGCCTGAGTGGGGACGTTGGGATGTTTGCTCAGGCCCCAGAAGCACTCACACCGGGCGGGGGCTTGGGGGTGGCAAGTGATTCGGAATGGGTCTGGTCCCACGGCCCTGTTCGCCCAGTCTTTCCACTGATGGTAGGGATACGATGTTTCCTTTCCAAATAAATGTACTCAAGCCTTAAACAGTCAATTTGAAGATAAAATTAAGAAAACCACCAGACCACACAGGACTAGACAAGCGTGCCGGCCTGAGCGGGACCCCAAGTTCCAGCGAGGGAGGGAATCTGCTACTCAGTGGGCCCACCAGGCGACCTCAATGCAGAAATAAACCAAGGCTGGGGGACCAGCAGGGTCTGGAGGGTGGCTAGGCCCCAAGGGTCCTACAATTCTCTCACTGGGTGGGTGTGACCTCAGCTGCATCTCCTTATCTGTATTTACCAGGGAACTGGGCTGCAGGACCCATTCCTGCCACCCAGGATGCAGAGGGCAGAGGCCTCCCATACACTGTTTTTCTTTTTTTTGTGTGTGTGGTACTGGGGATTGAACCCAGGGCATTCTACCTCCGAGCTACACCCCCGGCCCTATTTTTTATCCTTTATTTTTGAAACCGGGTCTCACGAAGTTGCAGAGGGCCTCACTAAGTAGCTGAGGCTGGCCAAGAACCCAGATCCTTGGGTCTCTGCCTCCCAAGTACTGGGATTACAAGCGTGCGCCACCACTGTTTTTCTGTGCAGCCCCAGGACCCCAGCCCTGTCTGCACCAGTGCCTGCCTGCAGGTGTGCCCTGCTCTGTGGACCCAGGATCCCCCCCCCTCCAAGGATACTCTAAGGGAGTGATCCAGCCCCCAGTGGTCTCCTGGGGAATTTTCAACTGCCCCTCCTGGTAACTGGGAAGATTACCCTCCCTGAACTGCACCACACCGGAGATGCCCTTTATCTGCTGGGTAGGAACTGGTGACTCACCCCATCACACCACTGAGGAAGAGCTCCCATAAGCCTGACTCTCCACTGCTGGGCAAACAGAGGCGGAACTGGGGTGGGGGAGGGGCCCATGCCCTGCAGAGGCTGGTGAGGCCATGGGAGATCCTGGAGCCCAGGGCAGGCTCCTCTAGCAGTAGCAGTCAGATTTGGTGAGGGAGGAGAGGGCATTGGCTGGGGGCTGAGATCTCACAAGCTCTAGCTTCTTCCCACTCTGGCCACTCCACTCATATTCTGCAGCCATTTTGCCCCTAAATTAGGTTTCTGTTTTTCCCTGACTGCTGCCAGTCTGTGGGGACTCCCTCCAAGATGGGAGAACACCCAGGCCGCCACAGCCTATTATGGGAGCCACGCCCTGTGACCACTTACCCTCAAGCACCTGGTGACGAGACTCATCGTTCCCCTCAGATGGGGCTTGAGGTTCTGAACAGCCCCGCACCCTTGGTTCCTTACCTGTGGCCACTCCCTAAGCTTGGATGAACTCATTCTAAGGGGCCATGTATCTTCAACCCAGCCCTACAAGGTGGGTCCCACCCTGCTTCAGAGGAGAGAGCTGAGGTACACGGGACAGGATGCCTGACCACACTCGGGGTGGGCCACTCCTGGAGCCCAGCTGGAACCCAGCCGAGCCAGGACCCCTGCCAGCCAAGGCAAGGGGGGCACACCTGTGTTGATGCTGACAGCCCTCCCACCCTCAGCCATGCACAACATATATGTGCACACACCAGCAGCCTGTGTCTGCTTTCCACACAGGGACACAGGACAGAGGTTGAGTTGTGGCCACATTGTGCTGAGCCAGATGTTATGCCTCCACCCCCTGTTCCAGCTTGGGTCAGACCAGGCTTCTTACAGAATGGGGCAGATATCCAGCAGTTGGACAGGGGACTCGACTCCCTCAGTCCCATCATGAGGTGTGGGTGCCACTGCACTTGACCCTGAGCCCAGAGCTGAAGGTTGCCTGTGCTCAGCTCCACTCTGCCTCTGGCCAGGCCCCCAGACACCAGGCATCCTGCTCCAGCCACTCGTGCCTCCTCCCTGTCTCTCCTGGCAGGGTGGCAGGGCAGCATCTGGAGCCCCAGCTCCTGGGAGGCTGAGAGCTTATCAGAGGCCCACACAACTGTAATTGTTCGTGAGCCTCTGATTATAGTACAACTCTCAGGATTAGCTCACTGGATTAGCCGCTCAGGTAACACTTGTCAGGGGAAACCCATGACTCAGCTATCTTTGGGGTAAATAATTTAACTGCAGGCCCAGCGCACACAGTGCTCCCCACAGGTCAGTGTCAGACAGGCTGCCCTGCTCTCCCACCCGCTAACAGAAGCCAGAAGTCTCAGAGGTCCAGTCGCCAGCAGGCCTCAGCCCTCGATATTCTCTGGGCCACCAAGCCTGTGAGACGCCCCCAGGTAAGAATTGTACCTGTGTCCCGGCCACCCGCCACAGCAGAAGCATGCACTGGGCAGAGGCAGGAGCAGAAACAGCTGGATCCCACTGTTTCTTTGGGGGACGCTCAGGCACAAGGCAGGTGGCATTTATAGCCCCAGTTCTACATGCCTGGGCCCTAGGGACTCGGGGTAAGCTTTAGGTGCCCAGGGATCCCTGTGTGGTGGGGTCTCTGGAGGAAGGCGCAAGGGCTCGCATGCTGTTCCTGAAGTGTTGTGCCGCTGGCCAGGCTGAGGCCATCTCCTGATCTCCTGGGAAACTGCAGGTGGCCAGCAGGGCCAGGCATCATAAGCAGTGGCCCCACAGAGGGTGTTCAGGGCTTGAAAGGAACTGGGTATTTGCTTAACACTGCCATGAGGGGGACTTTCGAAACAGGTACTTTGGAGCCTGAAACAGGCCCAAGGTTGTGCATGTGGTCAGTGTGGCCTCTAAGCGCCGCCCCCACATTCCCGGTGTGGGGATGGCCAGGCAACTGTTTGCAGAGCAGCATGAACTTAGACAGTGCACTAGTGCAGTCTGGGAAGGGCTCAGCACCCAGGCAAAGGGCATCCCATGTCCCAAAATGCCCGGGGCAGGGCAGATGGACGCCAGTCACCCCAACTGTCCCAGCCAGGCTGGCAGGGCACTGCCAAGCACATTCTTGTTCCTCTGCTACCAACAGGGCTGGTGGGATGGGCACAGGTCTGGGGCCCGGCATCCTGAAGTCAGACAGGGCATGAAGAGGCCCTCTGCAGAAACCCTCTGCCAGCCCCAGGGCTGTGGTGCTACAGGAGTGGCAACAATTTGGGTGGGACAGGGGAGGGGCTCTGGCATGGGCTTGCGGTGGACAGCAGGGGCCTTTGCCAAACCAGGGGGCCAGGGAGGTGGACAGGGAGCGGCTGGAGCTGACTTAGTAGAACTCTTGTCTGTCTGACATTCTCAGGCCATGGCCCGTGTGTGCAGGTGGAGGCCCAGCCTGTTCCCTCTCTCTTGGAGAGGTAACCTTCATGAGGCATTAGGGTGTGTTTCAGGCAAGAGCTGCAGAGCCCACAGAAGGACCAAGCCCACACAGGATGCCTGTCACCCACACCTGAGCACTCGCAGTTCTGACCCAAGGCATGTGGCTTGGGGCCATTCTAGTTTCCCCACAGAGAGGGTTGTGGAGCTTGAGGCCCAACACCTCTCCATGCAGGGCAGTAGGTCTGGGGTCTTGCTGTCTGTCAGGAGGGGTGAACTCCAATCTCTGTCTGGGCTAGAAGAATCTGCTGGGCCCTGAGCTCCGAGGGGCGGGAGGCCCTGACCACACCCTTCCCCTTGCAGGTTGGAGGTACCTGGTGCTGCAGGATGGAGGCGTGCCCGGAGCCCCAGCAACAGGGTGGGGGGTTGGTGCTGGTCCGCCGGCAGCCCCCTGCGCCACAGAGCCTGCTGGAGACGCTGAAGGCCAGGCTGTGGCAGGGCTGTACCTGCAGCATGCCACGAGCCCGGGCGCTGCTGCAGGACCTGGTCCCTGCCTCGCGCTGGCTTCGCCAGTACCGCCCACGGGAGGACCTGGCCGGCGACGTCATGTCAGGGCTGGTCATCGGTATTATCCTGGTGCCGCAGGCCATCGCCTACTCCCTGCTGGCTGGGCTGCAGCCCATCTACAGCCTCTATACATCCTTCTTCGCCAACCTCATCTATTTCCTCATGGGCACCTCACACCACCTCTCCGTGGGCATCTTCAGCCTACTGTGCCTCATGGTGGGGGAGGTGGTGGACCGTGAGCTCCAGCTGGCCGGCTTCGACACCTCCCAGGACAGCCCGGGGCTCCAGGACAACAGCAGCGCCCTCAACAGCTCAGATGCCACGCTACTGCTTGGGCCACAGGGCTGCGGGCGGGACTGCCACGCCATCCGTGTTGCTACTGCCCTCACGCTAGTGGCCGGGATTTACCAGGTGAGGCAGGGCCAGCTGACTCGGCACTCAGGTCCCCCCTCAGCTGCTTACCACCCACCACCAGAGAAGCCCAGGGGATGGTACAGGTCAGGGCCAGAGTGGGGGTCCTTCAGCCTCAGGCCAGGGCCTCAGAGGGCAGAGCAAGGCTGGGCTACCTGAGGGGCTGCGGGTACAGGAGGGAGGGGCACGGGAGCTGGCCTGGCCCGTGCAGCCTGGGCAGGGCCAGTGGGCAGAGTATGGCTGTGGTTCAGACAGCCAGCTGTGGCCTCATCCCAGGCAGAGCCTGGGGTGGGGCTCCTTTCTGCGGCCTCCCTGCCCCTGGCTGGCTCCTGCCCAGGCCTGCCTACCTGTTCCTCCTTTGGTCCCACACCTGCACTGGAGGGAGTGGGGGCTGTGCCTGTGCGGGACACAGGAGGAAGGGGCTGGCCTCTGACACCAGAACCCTGGTTCTGCAATAGCTGATTCCCGTAGAAAGAGGGTGAGAGTGAGCGTCCACGGGCACTGTCCACATGCAATACCACGTGTCCACTGGCATGTGCATTTGTGGAACACGGGGTTGTGGAGGGGTCCCATCCAGAAATAAATGGTGGCAACAGTGGACAGTCAGGATTGGTGCTCCGACCATGTCCCTGGGGCTTGGCCAGGTGCTGGTGACAGGTGGCCTTCCAGACCGACTGCGCTCTGTCCACAGGTCCTCATGGGTGTCCTCAGGCTGGGCTTCGTGTCCACCTACCTCTCACAGCCACTGCTCGACGGCTTCGCCATGGGGGCCTCTGTGACCATCCTGACCTCGCAGCTCAAGCACATGCTGGGCGTGCGGGTGCCCCGGCACCAGGGCCCGGGCATGGTGGTCAGCACATGGCTGAGCCTGCTGCGCAGCATGGGGCAGGCAAATGTGTGTGACGTGGTCACCAGCACCGTGTGCCTGGCAGTGCTCCTGGCGGCCAAGGAGCTCTCTGACCGCTGCCGGCACCGCCTGAAGGTGCCGCTGCCCACGGAGCTGCTGGTCATTGTGGTGGCCACGCTCGTGTCCCACTTCGGGAGGCTCCATGAGCGCTTTGGCTCAAGTGTGGCTGGCGCCATCCCCACTGGCTTTGAAGCACCACGGGTGCCGGACCTCTGGCTGATGCAGCGCGTGGCTCTGGATGCAGTGTCCCTGGCCCTGGTGAGCTCAGCTTTCTCCATCTCGCTGGCAGAGATGTTTGCCCGCAGCCATGGCTACTCCATCCGCGCCAACCAGGAGCTGCTGGCCGTGGGCTGCTGCAACGTGCTGCCTGCCTTCTTCCATTGCTTTGTCACGAGTGCTGCGCTGTCCAAGACCCTGGTGAAAACGGCTACCGGATGCCGGACGCAGCTGTCCAGCGTGGTCAGCGCAGCTGTGGTGCTGCTGGTGCTGCTGGTGCTGGCGCCCCTGTTCTGGGACCTGCAGCGGAGCGTGCTGGCCTGTATCATTGTGGTCAGCCTGCGGGGGGCCCTGCGCAAGGTGAAGGAACTCCCGCAGCTGTGGCGGCTGAGCCCGGCAGACGCGCTGGTCTGGGTGGCCACTGCGGCCACCTGTGTGCTGGTCACCACGGAGGCGGGGCTGCTGGCTGGTGTCCTCCTCTCACTGCTCAGCCTGGCAGGCCGCACACAGCGCCCGCGGGTCGCCCTGCTCGCCCGCATTGGGGACTCGGCCTTCTATGAAGACTCCACAGAGTTCGAGGGCCTGGTGCCTCAGCCTGGGGTGCGGGTGTTCCGCTTTGCGGGGCCGCTCTACTATGCCAACAAGGACTTCTTCCTGCGGTCACTCTACAGCCTCACAGGGCTGGATGCAGGGCGCTTGGCTGCCAGGAGGAAGGAGCAGGGTCTAGATGTGAGGGCTGGCGAGGGAGACCCTGCCAACAGCAAGGACCTGGGCTCCATGAGCAGCAGGGCCAGGCTGGTGCCCATGGCAGCTGGCTTCCACACGGTGGTCATTGACTGCGCCCCAGTGCTGTTCCTAGACGTGGCTGGCATGGCCACACTACGGGACCTGCGCCGTGACTACAGGGCCCTGGGTGTGGCCCTGCTCCTGGCCTGCTGCAGCCCGTCAGTGAGGGATGCTCTCAGGAGAGGGGGCTTCCTCGGGGAAGACCAGGGGCCTGAGGAGGAACAGCTATTCCCCAGCGTGCACTGTGCTGTGGAGGCTGCATGCGCCCGCGCCCACCAGAGGGAGCAGGTGGTTGCTGACTCCACCCTTTAGCAGAGCCTGGGCCTGCTCTCCAGCGTCTGCTCCCCTGGGGGAGCCCAGGGCGTCTGAAAGCCATCACCGAGCTCCTTCCCCGGGAGCCTGCCAAGGGCTGGAGTCATCAGAGACGCACCTCTGGGCCATCTCTGCCCAGGAAAGGAGAAGCAGCGCTCTTGAAGACCCATGAGAACCCAAATACTCAGTGATCAAGAGCTTCCTCCTCTCAGACAAGCGCTGCCATCCTGGTGGCAGCTCAGCCCTGGTGCCGGCGCCCCCATGATCCCTCAGGCCCCGCTCAGAAGTGCTGTGCCAGGTCTCACCCTCTGTTCCACTGTCTTAGTTGAACAAATAGTCCTTCAACTTACATGGCCTCCGAGGTGCCAAAAGGACATGCTCTCCCCCAGCCTGCCCAGCCCCTGCCTTGCCAGTTGGAGCTGACTTGTGACCAAAGGCATGAGGGTCTGTGATTCTGGAAGGCCACCTACACCCAAGTGCTCCTCACACCTCGTGCTCATCTCCAGAGGGGCCTCGCAGGGTGGTGCCTGCTCCAGGGTGACTGGTCCAGTGACGGGGCCAGGTACTGCGTCCATGCACAGCTTGACGAGTGACCACACTGCGTGGGCACATGTCCCCACACACAAAGCCAGGTGCAGCAGATAACAGCTGGGCCCTGAGCCTGCATGGTGGTCATAGCTTCTCCAAGGAGAAGCTAGCTGTGCCCCTGCACACAAGGCTCCTAGGTCTCCCAGCACACAGGACCCCCAGGTCCCCCAGCACACAGGGCCCTCCAGCACGCAGGGATCCAAGGCCCTCAGTAAATAGGGCTCCTAGGCCCAGCAGCACACAGGGCCCACAGCACACTGGGCTCCCCAGCACAGCCAGCCAGGATGCCCCCTCCTCCCTTCCCCAGCAGGACACTTTGCCAGTAAGTGCAGGGGCCATATGTTCTCAGAGCAGCCCCAGCCTTGTGCCCCATGATGGTCCCTCCCACCCCCAGCCCTGCACTATCCTCACAGCTGGCATCTCTGCAAGGTGGGCTCTGGCCAGTGGACACCCACCCAGCATCACCCACCTAGCAGTGATGAGGTCCAGCAGCCAGTGGGTCCGGACTTGCTCGATTCCACCGTGAGGGACAGCACCCACATAGGCCAGGTTGAGCTGCTGATCCCAGCTGAGGTCATACTGGTCGGCCTGGTCATGAGGCAGTGGGGGGCTGGGGAGAGGACAAGGGAGTGCTGCTGCCTCTATTCCTCTGCCACCTGACTGCCCAGGCCCAGCCCAGCAGAGGGAGGGTGCATGTTCACCCAGTGAATAATAAAATGACCCTTACACCAGGAAGGCTGTGCAGCCTTGTCCTTGGGGGGCTCCTGCAGGACAGAGAGCCACACTCCAACTTTGGCACTTGCCCTGCCAGACAGAGAAGAGTCTCCGCTTTCCTTGGGGGTGCTGGTGACAGACAGGGACGAGGTCAGGTCCAGCACCCTCGGGTGCCCTCTGGGGAGGTACTCCAGGAAGAGGGCATCCTGAGCCCACGGGCTGAGGACCCTGCTGCTGCTGGGCAAGCTGAGGTCTGGCCCAGACCTCCAGCACAGGGGAACCCAAGCAGGTAAAACCCCCACTGCACCCCAAACAAGGTGTGCAGTGGGTAGGAGAGGAGACTTCTGCCCTAAGGGAGGGTGTACCAGAGAGGAAGGACACTGCCCGGCAGCGAGCCTGGGGGTCTCCCCAGATGGGGCAAGGGAACCCCAGGGGCCAGAGGCAGGTGCGCAGCAGGGTTTGGGAACGGTCTGCGTGTGGATGGAGCGGTGGGCCTCTCCGGCCTCAGTTTTCCCGCGCGGGATGCTCACCAGAAACCCGTGCTTCTCCAGAAGTGCCGCAGGGGTCGCAAGGGGCGGGCCGCGTCCACGCGCACCAGGTGCGGCGCCTCGGCCAGGGCTGCCGGGGGCGCGGCCAGGAGGGCGGCCAGGAGCGCGAGCAGCGCGCCGCGGGGACACGGGGGGCGCATGGCCGCGGGCCGCCGGGCTGCTCCGGAGCGGCAGGGCCCGCGGTTCCGCCTCCGGTGGCACCCACGTGACCGCCGCGGCGGGCGGGGCCTGGACCTGGGCGGGCGGGGACGCGGCGGCCGGAGGTGGCCCGGGCTCTCAGAGCCCGCCTTTCCTGGCAGCTCCGCCCTGGCTTCTGCATCGGGGCTGATCGCTGGCCGCGGGAAGCCTGGGAGGACACTGTCCTCTCGCCGTCTGAGCGCGGCCTCACTTCTTGGTAATGCTCCGAAAGGCCAGCAAGTGGCCCGACAGCCGGCCAGGACTCTAAAGGCAGGCCTGGAGCTGTGCGCGGTCGGTGCTGGTCGGAGCTGGGCAGAGCTGCTCAATGTGGGCTCCACTGAAGTGGTGGTCCTGGGGCACCTGATGGATTGGAGTGGGAAGAGGAGGAGGATTCAGAGGGGCCCTAGGGCTTGGGGAGTGGGCCGGGTCTGTCCCCCCCATTCCTGATGTTCTAAGAGAAGCAGGTGAGGTCAGAGGATGTGCAGCTTTTGAGGAGCCAAATGGCCACTTTTTTCTTTTTAAACAAGGTCTTGCCAAGTTGCTGAAGTTCTCAATAAGTTGCTGAGACTGGCCTTGACCCTGCGTTCCACCTGTCTCAGCCTCCCGAGTACTGGGATTACAGGCATGCTCCACCATGACTGGCCCAAATGGTCACTTCTAATGGACAGCTGATGGCCGGTCCTAGATGCCCTGGGGAGGTGGGGTTGAAGTGTAAAGTTTATTATTTGATTTGTGTACACACACTAAGGAGGATATAGCAAGGTGTACTTCAAAAATCAAGTTTCACAACAGGGTGAAAAAGTCCTTCACTGCCCAGCCTCCCCCAAACTGCAAAGGCCAGTCCCGAGCCAACCAGTGTTGCCAGTTTCTTAGGGTGGTGATGTTAAACCATGGGCCATCAGGACAGAGCTGGAAAGGGAAACTTTACAGATGGAGAGACAGGGGGCCCTGGGGCCAATGTCCCCAGGGCAAATACAGAGCTCCTGCATAGCACAACAGCACACTGCACAGCTGGAAGCAGGCCCCGTGAGGTCAAAAGAGGCTATGCTGAGGCAGCAAAGCCCCAGGAAGATGAGAGAGATGTCAAGAGGCTTGGAGAATAAAATAGAAGTGTGTGATTGGAGGCCTGGGCAAGAGTACAGTGGGGCGGGAGAGTCAAGATGCTAAGCGGTAACTCATGGGAAACTTGAACCCAAGAAATGCCAAGGATGACATGTGCCAAGTGGAATCCCTAAAAAGTGAATCTCACCTGGACATATGGTGCAGAACTTCCAGCTGAGAAAGACGACCACAGGAGTTCAAGAGTAACTAGAGGCCGGGCGTGGTGGCGCACGCTTGTAATCCCAGTACTTTGGGAGGCAGAGACCGGAGGATCCAGGTTCGCGGCCAGCCTCAGCTCGCTCTCTCTCTCTCTCTCTCTACCTGTCTCTCTCTCTCTCCTTAGTGAGGCCCTCCACAACTTTGTGAGACCCGGTTTCAAAATAAAGTATAAAAAATAGGGCTGGGGGCGTAGCGCGGAGGTAGAATGCCCCTGCGTTCAATCCCCGGTACTGCAAAAAAAAAATATTGTATAAAATAATAGTAACAGAAAGAACAGATCAGTAAGAAGAGAATCTAAACCCCAGACAGTAGCAGCCTGTAAATTGGGAAGAGGGGTATTACAATTAGAATTCTAGAGCCTTTTTGTTTGGGGGAAGAAGGTTAAGATGTTGAATACTAGGTGTTATGTTCAAATTACAAGGTAAGATGTTGTGCTTAGCCATTTAAAGAGAGACAGTGTATAAATTCCAAACCAGAAAGGAGAGAAAATGTAATACAAAAAAATTAATGGAAAAAAATTGAAAGGCAAGAAAGAGAAGGGAAGCTGAGAAAAAAACTGATTTCATAGAAATGTCCTTGCAGGACAGCAGGTGAGACCACTCAGTCTAAGTACCCTAAGAAAATAGCTAAAAACTTGCATGAAACATTTTTAAACAACCTTAAAAGCATCAAGGAACTGAGGTAAGAGTAAGGAACCCAGATTAAAACGGAAGGGAGGGAGCCCAGCGATGGGCACGGCCCTCGTCCGGAGAACAGCTAACCATGCCCAGGTTTGCAGGGCAGCTTGGGAGAAGAGGATTCCAGTGCTGTGAGAGAGCATGTGCACCCAGCTCCAGACCCCTGGAGCAGTGTCCAGTCGTGAAAGTGAGGTCCAGAAGCTGCATAGAGTTTGGCAGTCTCTCAGGGAAACACGGGGCAGAAGGGTTCAGGCACAAGGGTCCCAGAGGGCCACACCCTGAAAGCCAAGGGCCAGAAGCATTGTCCTCCAGGGACTAAAGTCCTTCCTTGAATCCCATCAAACTGAGTGAAGCCCGGTGTGGTGGCGCATGCTTGTAATCCTAGTACTTGGGAGGCTGAGACAGGAGGATCCTGGTTCGCAGCCAGCCTCAGCTACTTAGTGAGGCCCTCTGCAACTTAGTGAGACCCTGTTTCAAAATAAAAAATAAAAAAATAGGGCTGGGGCTGTAGCTCGGAGGTAGAATGTTCCTGGGTTCAATCCCCAGTACCGCAAAAAAAAAAAAAAACCTCTGAGCGAATTAAGGTAATTGGCTAACTCAACTAGCTTCCTGAAGAAAAGTGTACATTCTCCGCAGAAACATCAAGCCAACAAAAGCCCTCAGTGCTTGATGCTAGGATAGATCCTGGACCAGGAAGGGAGGGTCACCCAGGCCACAACTGGGTCAGTTCACAATTTGGAATATGTACTCAAAATTCCACCAATGAGCCAGGCATGGTGGTACACACTGTAATCCCAGTACCTGGGAGGCTGAGACAGGAGGATTGCAAGTTTGAGGCCAGCCTCAGCAATTTAGCAAGACTCTATCTCAAAATAAAAAAATAAAGCCGGGCGTGGTGGCGCACGCTTGTAATCCCAGTACTTTGGGAGGTGGAGACCGGAGGATCCGGGTTCGTGGCCAGCCTCAGCGCTCTCTCTCTCTTTCTCTCTCTCTCTCTCGCGCTCTCTCTCTCTCTCTCTCTCTCTCTACCTAGTGAGGCCCTCCGCAACTTCGTGAGACCCGGTTTCAAAATAAAGTATAAAAAAAAAATAGGGCTGGGGGCGTAGCGCGGAGGTAGAACGCCCCTGCGTTCAATCCCTGGTACCGAAAAAAAAAAAAAAGAGGGCTGGGGGTGTAGCTCCAAGTGTTCAATCCCCAGTACCAAAAGAAAAAGAAAAAGACATCAGAGGGGTTTAGCTCAGTGGTAGAGTGCTTGCTTAGCACATACAAGGCCCTGGGTTCAAGCTCCAGCAAAACACACACACACACACACACACACACACACACACACACACACACATGCTGTGAAGCTCAGAAGAAAAAACACAAAGCAAAAACATAAGCAGCTCATAATACAATAACAGAGGCCAAAGACAAAGGAGAGATGTTAGAAGCAACCAGAGGGGAAAAGACTTATTACCCTCAAAGTGCCAAACAACAAAGTCAACATTGACTTTTCAACAGAAGCACCGAACCAAAAGACAGTGAAAAGAAAACTTCCAAGTCTTAAGCATAAGTAACTGATAAGCTAAATTCTAAATCCAGCAAAAAATTTATTTCAGCTGGGTGAGGTGGCACATGCCTGTAATCCCAGTACTTGCGAGGCTAAGACAGGAGGATGCAGGTTTGAAAATAGTCTTGGCAACCTCGGCAACCTAGGGAGACTCTCAGCAACCTAGTGAGACTCTGTTTCAAAATAAAAAGTAAAAAGGGTTGGGGGTGTAGCTTGGAGGTAGAATGCCCCTGGGTTCAATCCCCAGTACCATATACACTATTATCTTTCTTTCTTTCTTTCTTTCTTTCTTTCTTTCTTTCTTTCTTTCTTTCTTTCTTTCTTTCTTTTTTTCTTTCTTTCTTTCTTTCTTTCTTTCTTTCTTTCTTTCTTTCTTTCTTCTATCTATCATCATCTATCTATCATCTATCTGCCTATCTATCTATCATCATCTATCATCTATCTATCTATCTATCTATCATCATCTATCTATCTATCATCTTCTATCTATTATTTCAAATTGGATGGGGTGTTGGCACCTGTAGTCTCAGCTACTCAAGAGCTGAGGCAGGAGGATAGCTTGAGCCCTGGAGCTTGAAGCCAGCCTAGGCCACACAACAAAACCCCATCTCAAAAAAAAAAGTATATAAAAAAATTTAGGTGGAATAGAGACAGTTTAAGGAAATAAACTGAGACCATTTGTCACCATCGACTTCCAGTTAAGAAAATACTAATAGTCCTTCAAGCAGAACAATGGGCCCCATCCAGCCCAGAGGTGCAGGAAGTAATGGAGGGCAGCAGAGAGGGGCGAAGCCCCAAGGAGTAGTGACTATAACACTGCGATGGTAGTAATGTCTTCTAGGCCTTAAAATATATGAAGAGAATAAAATACAGCAGTGCGGATGTGAGGGGAGGGGATGGAGTGTTAGACTACGAACTCCCAAAGACAGCTATCCAACGACCTGCGGATTTGCCCTGCAGGGTAGAGGGACTTTGCAGGTATCATTGCATTAAGGATCCTGAGATGGGAGATCATCCTGGATTATCCGGCTGCGAGGACCACAGAGGATCAGCCTGAAGCCTGAAGCTGGGACTGTTTAAATCGGGCATGCAGGAAGCTGGGTGTGGTGGCACACACTTGTAATCCCAGTACTTGGGAGGCTGAGACAGGAGTATCTCAGGTTCGAGGTTCGTCGCCAGCCTCAGCTACTTAGTGAGGCCCTCCGCAACTTAGTGAGACCTTGTTGCAAAATAAAGAATAAAATATAGGACTGGGGGTGTAGCTTGGAGGTAGAATGCCCCTGCAAAAATAAATAAATAAATAAATAAATAAATAAATAAATAAATTGGCATGCAGGACTCAGCAGGTGCAGCAATGATTGTCCTGAAGGAAGGGAAGATGGGTATCCTAGCAAGGCCTTGCCCCGTGGTCTCATGGTATGTAGAGATGTGCGGTTTTGATTTGTATTTGGGGTGTCCATGTGGCAGAGATCCCCAGAACCCAAAGGGAGCAGAAAAGTCGAACTTGGGTGTTGAGAGGGCTGTGTTGAATGTCTCTCCTTGAGGAGGGTGTTTTGGAGAGGGGGTGAGCTGGGCTTTCCCCCCAAAGGTACATGATGACAGCCATGCATCCCAGGCCTCCTGGAAAGGTGTGCCATGTCCCCTCAAGGTGGAAGCAGGCTGTGGGGCTGGTGGCCAGAGCCCTCACGAGCTGTGACGGGCAGGGTCAGTGACTGACCCCACTGGACACTGGGCACCAGACAGCAGTGATCCACCAGGAGGCACTGTTAGCTTCCAGGTGAAACAACAAGCAGAATTGGGCCTTTTTTTTATTATTGTTTTATACTTTTGTTGGTGCATTATAGTCTCACATCATAACATAGTTTGTAGTGATAGTGACATACATGCACACAGCACTTGGTGGGCTTTCCCCCGGCTCCCTCCCCAACCCCCTCCCCATACAGGGTATTGAAATTGACATTGGTATTTTCACATATGTACAAAATGTCAATGGAAGTCATTCCTTCACTGATCCTCCCTCTCCTCCCCCCTTCCCCTAGACCACCTCCCTGGCTGCACTGGAGTTTCTCCTCCATTATCTGAAGTCTCTCTGGGTATCCCAGTTTCTCCCTAGCTTCCGCGGATGAGAGAAATTGGACCTTTATTTGCTCCCCTTGGATCATTTTCTTCCCAGGACAGGGGAGGGAAGGAGCCTGCTGGCTGTTCCAGGAGGCCTCACCAGGCAGGCCCTTCCCCCCCTTTTTTTGCTCTAACACAAAATCTTGTTTTTCTCTTAAAATCTGTCTTATATCTGTAGGTGGGTAAATTCTTGTTTGTGCTGATTTCACTGTATATTCTTGCTTTCTGTGTTCTTTGCTTTTGTCTCTTTGGTACTGGGGAGTGAACCCAGGGGCATTTTACCTCTGTGCTACACTCCCAGCCCTATTTTATTTTTTAATTTTTAAAAAAATTTTTTTTATTTTGCGGTACCGGGGATTGAATGCAGGGGCGTTCTACCTCTGCGCTATGCCCCCGGCCCTATTTTTTATACTTTATTTTGAAACCAGGTCTCACGAAATTGCAGAGGGCCTCACTAAATAGAGAGAGAGAGAGAGGGAGGGAGGGAGAGAGAGAGAGAGAGAGAGAGAGAGAGAGAGCTGAGGCTGGCCGCGAACCTGGATCCTCCGGTCTCTGCCTCCCAAAGTACTGGGATTACAAGCGTGCGCCACCACGCCCAGCTTTATTTTTTATTTTGAAACAGGGTCTCACTAGGTTGCTGAGGGTCTCCTAAGCCTGGCTTCAAACCTGTGATCCTCCTGTCTCAACCTCCCAAATACTGGGATTACAGGCTTGCATCACCACAGCAGCTGCTTCCTGTGTTCTTGTCACTCTGGTATTTGGGACCTTGATCCCAGACAGACCCCCTCTCCCCAGGCTGGCTAATTCCTAGAGAGCAAATCCACTCCCCTTCCATATGCAAACTAACTAATCTGGAGCCCACAGCCTTTACCAGACTCACACACACAGTCACTGGTCCCTAGCAAACCTACCCTGCCTCGCCCACATCTTCCCTGGAAACTTGCAGTAAAGGCCCTAGGTCCTCCCCCCTCCTGCTTCTGCCCCCACCAGTGCCTGGGCTTCTCCCCTTGAGGAAATGTAAGCCATCCATCTTTCGGGGCAGCTTTCTGCCGGTGCACCTGCCCGCACTGATCAGAGCCCACTTCTGAATGCAGGCGCTGGCTTTGAAGGAGGCAGGGGCCAGGGACACAGCTTTGAGAGCTGGAAATGGCCAGGCGTCTTTGCCCCTGGAGGGCGCTGGTCCTCCACCGGGTGTGAGCCATCCTAGACTTCCCTGCAAAGGGGCAGAGACAGCAGGGCACTGGCAAAGAGGGGGAAGGACCCTGGGACGGGCGGGCCACAGTGGGGTCAATTCCCCAGAAGTGATGGACCCCCTTTCAGGGCTGCAGGGTCTTGTCACCTGGCCACATGACTTTGTAAAGCTAAGTGGATCCTGTGAGGGACAGTGGCCATGAATGGCCACACCGCTCCAGCTTCCCTTCCTGCTGCGTGGGCAGTGGGGAGTGGTGGGACTTTTGGGACCAGGCCAAGGGGAAGCCAAGCTGTGGAAACGTCAGTCGAGGCTTAGTGGAGTCTATTTATGTTCTTCCCAGCCACTTCCTTTCATAAAGAATGGAAGGCCAGACATCCTGGTGTAAAAAACAGCTTCCAGGAACACCATAGCACTTAGCGACATGGAGTGACTCACAGAAACTTTGGGGAAAGGATTAAAGACCTTGCTGATTTACCAGGAAATGCTGACATGGACCAGAAGGAGCAGGATCCCAGGACCTAGAGTAACCAGGACATGCGCTGGGCTGCGTTGCAGCCTGTGGAAGAGGGTTTTAGGTTAGGCACCTCAGAGAAAAAGCTGACCGAACCTTCCAGCTCATAGAGGAAGGAAACCCAGACTTTGTCCTGCAGTCTCAACAAGGTGTGTCCTGTAACCAGCAGGGAACCCACAAGCGACACTTCTGTGGACTAAGTCACACCGTGTGTGTGTGTGTGTGTGTGTACTGGGGATTGAACCCAGGGGCATTCTACCTCTGAGCTATACCCCCAGCCCTATTTTTTTTTTTTTTGGTACCGGGGATTGAACCCAGGGGCGTTCTACCTCCGCGCTACACCCCTGGCCCTATTTTTTTATACTTTATTTTGAAACTGGGTCTCACGAAGTTGTGGAGGGCCTCACTAGGTAGAGAGAGAGAGAGAGAGAGAGAGAGACAGAGAGAGAGAGAGAGAGAGCTGAGGCTGGCCGCGAACCTGGATCCTCCGGTCTCTGCCTCCCAAAGTACTGGGATTACAAGTGTGCGCCACCACGCCCGGGTTTATACTTTATTTTGAAACCAGGTCTCACAAAGTTGCTGAGGGCCTCACTTAAGTAGCTGAGGCTGTTCACGAACCTGGATCCTCCGGTCTCAGCCTCCCTATTTTATTTTTTATTTTGAAACGGGGTCCCGCTGAGTTGCTGAGGGTCTTGCTAAGTTGCTGAAGCTGTCCTGGAACCTGTAATCCACCATGCCTGACTGCACCCTTTGTTTTTAAATCAGCTGTGCTAGGGGGGCTGAATTATCTCTTTTCTCCTTGGAAAAATGATATTTCTTTTTTTTTTTTTTGCGGTACCGGGGATTGGACCCAGGGGCGTTCTACCTCCGCGCTACACCCCCGGCCCTATTTTTTTTATACTTTATTTTGAAACCGGGTCTCACGAAGTTGCGGAGGGCCTCACTAGGTAGAGAGAGAGAGAGAGAGAGAGAGAGAGAGAGATAGGGAGAGAGAGAGCTGAGGCTGGCCGTGAACCCGGATCCTCCGGTCTCCGCCTCCCAAAGTACTGGGATTACAAGCGTGCGCCACCACGCCCGGCTGGAAAAATGATATTTCAAAATTGTTAAAAGAAGAGACAAGCCGGGCGTGGTGGCGCATGCATTTGGGAGGCTGAGATCGGAGGATCCAGCCTTAGCTACTTAGTGAGGCCCTCCGCAACTTAGTGAGACCCTGTTTCAAAATAAAGAAAAAAATAGGGCTGGGGGAGTAGCTGGGAGGTAGAATGCCCCTGGGTTCAATTCCTAGTACCGCAAAAAAAAAAAAAAAAAAAAA